>VMDO01032458.1:0-18960 GCA_007922755.1 Pedetes capensis | reverse complement strand
GTTACACAGACTGCCTCTGGTCTCGAATTTGCGATCCTCCTGCCTCCACTTCCCAAGCTGCTGGGATTACAGGCGTGCACCACTGCGCCCGGCTCTACAGTAAATATTTCTTATTTTGTGCTGGGTATGCAACAAATATCTATTGGGTACCTACTAAGCTAAATGTGTAAATATGTAGGAAAAACATATAACTAATAAAGTAAATTGTTTCCATAAATATACCGGTTACGGAGTATTGCAGCAACCAATTCCCCTCTATGCAGATGATCCATCACCTCTAAAAGTTGGATAATGACCTGTTCAGGAGGAAAAGAAGCCAATGTTAACTATGAAAATCAATACGAGAGCTTTTAAAATTGTGTTACTTTTGTACTTTTTAAAGTATTTCATGATTAATTTAAAGGCAAAATGTATGTCCATGTACCTAATAATGTCCACATTACGTCTTATGAAAATTAAGAAACTGAAAATCTCTTTAAAAAGTGAAAGAGTCAAAACATATACAAAACTCAGTAGTGAATCATTAAATAGTATTGACTAAATTTCATGTGAATTCATTATTTAACAAGTATCCATGGGAATTCAACCACATACACAGGAAGTTAGAAAGACCTGAGGAGTTTCTGGGAAGTTGGGCAAGACAAGAGAAGTTAGAAACAAAGAGTTCAGGCAAACATTTGCCATGCAGAGGCACAGACAGGACTAATTCCCATGTTACTCAGGGAATGAGGGACTTGGGGGGTCTGAGAAGCCCATAAGGAGAGCTCACAATTGTAGAAGTGGTTGCACAAAATACAGACTAGAAAGTTACAGTATTTTGAAACCTAAAGACATAAAATAGTGGATAGAAATTTTGTTTTTCTTCACTTGTATGGAATTGTTTTGTTGGTGGTTGTTTTCTGGGGAAAAACAGGTGAGTTTTAGTATCTAATCTCTTTCTAATCTATGCATTACATCAGAAAGTTTGACCTAGACAATATATTATGCATTCCATTTATTTCAAGTATATTCTGAAGTAAAATGTATATTTTTCTTAATTGTTCCTTGTTAATAAAATCAACTTAGTATATTGGGAAGATAAAAATGTATCACATGGAAGTTATTTTGTTACTAAAAGTGTTTGTTATAAAGCTATACAGCTTAAAAATAATTAAGCAAGGTGGAAGCAGGGAAGTCTTTCCTTGCTCATAGTCCTCTTCCAATCCATTATTTTAAGGAAAAGAAGAAGGGGAAAAAATACTCTATATCTTGGGTCTTTATAATTCTAAATATGAAACAAGTAAGATAATAATATAGCATTTATGTTTATTTGCACAATCATATTTCCCACTTATGTTGTTGCTGTTAGGTGCTGTCTAGTTTGTGTCTGACTCATAGCGACCCTACATACAACAGATGAAAGACTATTGTCAGTGCTTCTCTGATATTCATAGGGTTTTCAATGGCTGATTGTTTTTTGGGAGTGGGTCTTTCTCCCACGCCTACAGTATCTGGTGTTCCCAGGCAGTCTCCCATCAAAGTACTAACCAGGCCCAACCCTGCTTTGCTTCCGAGATCTGATGATCTGTGTTTTAGAAAAAAAAAAAAAACTGTCTCAGTGTATAAGTACCAGCCACCAAGGCAGAAGGTGCAACAAGACCAAAGAAAGAGGCAGATAGGGACTTAGAGACAGAAGTGTGTCTTGGGCAGCAGCAAGGCAAATGGACTCCCACAGCCCAAAGCAAGAGGAAGGGGTTTATATGTTAAGTTTTACAAAGGTGGTCCATGACCCAACTAGAATGCCCCTGGTCTTTCTAAAAAATTATTAACGCATTCAGTGTCAGATAAGAAAATCTCAGCATCAGTGGCCAACACAACTCATGTGTCTGACTATCTTAATGACTTTTCCCTACAAGATTTGGAATGTGTGCCAAGGTCACACAAAATTAAGATTACAACACAGATGAATGTAATTATATCAGGTTAGAGCCCCATGAGAGACTGACATGTCCTTGTTTTAACCAATACTGCTTCTGAACCTCGTTCTCTGAGTCTGCAGTTGTCCCACTCAAATTCTCCAGACAGTAGACTCTCTGGCTTCTTGAAAAGTAGACCATGTGACAAGCCATAGGACTCTAGCCACTTACTTTGAAGACTTTCAATAAATAACCCATGTTTTTCCCAGTGGCTCAGAAGGTGGAGGCAGGAGGATCGCAAGTTCGAGACCAGAGGCAGTCTGCATAACTTGGGGAGACACTGTCTCAAGAAAGGTAAAAAAATGGGCTGGGGGGTGCAGCCCGGTGGTCCAGCACTTGCAAAGCATGCAAGCCTGAGGCCCTGGTTTCAACCCCCAGTACCGCAAAAAGACAAACAAATAAATAACCCATGTTTTTAATCTCACTGCTCATTCCCGCCTTCCACAGACCTGGTATCTCGAAGTCTCAACACAGTAGGAGTTCTATAGGAAGAATTAGTTGGTTTCTATCAAAAGATCAAATAAAGGAAGAAATTAAACTTGCAACTTCCTTTGCTCTAAGTAAAAAAATAGTTTCAACCCTATATCTGTCAATGATTCTACTCCTATTATCTTTGTAATAAGGAATTTTTCCATTTACTTATTCTCACTTAATAGGAGTTAGGAAGTGAGAGGAAGTAAGCACATGTAATCAAAATTATGTGAGATTTAAGTAAAACCAATTTTTTAAACTATAGAATTAAATATATACATATATTCATGTCTAATATAAATTTATACTATTAAATATATATTGATCAAATATGTGTATATATGGATATATATTTGAGAATTAACACAGGCTGGAATATGGAGAGCATTCAGAAAGAGATAGACTAGAAGAATGAAGATCTGTTAAGAAACCCCTTCCAGAGTCAAGATAAGAGATAAGAACCCAGACAGCCAGAGAGATCAAGGATTTATTGATTGAAAGATATTATAGGGATAAGGAGACATTAAAGGCAAGATCATAACAGCTATTTAGGTAAAGCAGAAGTGATAACATAGAGAAGTAGTAAAAATATTGAAACAAGAGTGAAGTTTGATATAGACATATTTATGTAACATAGGAAAACCTAGACAGTTAAGTGATGGGTAAAGTGATAAAATTGGGAAATATTACTTAAGAGTATGTTTGCCATGAACATGGTTATGTTCATGGCATAACCCCATGGCAGAACCCCAAATGAGACAGAGGAAGACAAGCTAGCAAGGAAAAGACAGAGAGAACAGCTCAGAGGGAAACTAAGAGAATTATAAGATTAAAGCTGAAGAGTGATTCAAAAGTATTCAACAATTTTAAGTTCTACTGAGACCACATAAGATACAGCTACTTAATTTGACAATTATAAAATGGGCAGTGGCCTTTTTTGTGTAGTATTAGGGGTTGAGCCCAGAACCTTGCACATGCCAGGCAAGTTCTGTACCACTAAGTTGCACCCTCAGCCTCTTCTTTATTTTCTGGCACAAGGTCTTGCTAAATTGTTCAGGCTACCTCTGGCTTTGAACTTTTGAGCCTCCTGCCCCAGCCTGCTGAGTCACTGGGATTACAAAATAGCACTACTATGCCAAGCTAATAGCGATCCTTTTGAAAGAGTAGTTTCAAAATCAGTGGGGAGGAATCACATTTCAATGGTTAAAAAATAAGACATAAATGAATAGGTTCAATATTTTGTTAGGAACTCAAATTATGGTTAAGGGTGGCCCATCAAATGAGGGAAAAGATGATTAAATAAATGATTTGGGGACAACTGGGTAGCCATTTGTTTGTTTTGTTTGTTTTTGCTGTTTTAAAAAATGTTTAAAAGTTTAGAATGTATACTATTTCTCTTCCTAAAATGAATCCCTGAAGGAGCAAAGATTTAAAGGTAAAAATGTGAAACTTAAAGAGTACAAAAAGAAAACTCAAGTGAAATTTTTGATAATCATGCAGGGAAAGGAAAACCATACCCACAAACCAGGAACCAAGAAAGACTGTTAAGTTTGATTAGAGAAAAAATTAAAAGTCTGTACATTAAAAATACCAAAGCCCAAAAGCAATTGGTAAATCAGGAAATAATATTCACAATGTTGTTGTTGTTAGGTGCCGTCGAGTTGGTATCAGACTCATAGCGACCCTCATAGGGTTTTCAATGGCTGAGTGCTTCGGGATTGCCTTGGGAGTGGATTGCCAGGCCCTTCTCCCATTTTTGCGGTGCTGGGAATTGAACTCAGGGCCTCAGAGACTGCAGCGCAGTGCTCTACCCACTGAGCTAAATCCCAGCCCAATAATATTCACAATACATAAAACAAAAAACAAAGCACTGATTTTAATTCACACATACAAATTAATCAATAAAGCAATAAAACATAATAGAAAAATTAAAAAATAAACAAGAAGCACATAAATGAAATACAAATTTTTAAGAAACATGCTATTTATTTAAATTGAAGTACTAATGCTAGGAGTAGTGTCGCATGCCTGGAATCCCAGTGACATGGGAGGCAGAGGTGGGAGGACCACAGGTTTAAGGCCAAAGACTGCCTATGTAACTTACCAAGACACTGACTCAAGATAAAAAATAAAAAATGAATTGAGGGTGCAGCCCAGTAATAGAACACTTATAAAGTCATGTGTTAGGCCCTGGGTTCATCCCCAAAGTACCGCAAAAAAATAAATCAATAAAAATCACTGTTTTCACTTATAAAACATACATCTACACATACATAAAGCCTGTTTATATCCTTTCTTTCTGAGACAGAATATGAATGTACAGGGAGTTTGCTTTTCATTCTATACTTTTCTGTTCAATTTATTTTAAAAGAAAAAAATGAAGAGGATCTGGCAGTAGAAGAAAGGAGTGTCTATGAGATAGGAGAGAAACTAGGAAATTACAGTAACCTAGAAGGTAAAATAAAATGTTATATGAAGAAAAGAGTAATCAAGAGTGTCAGATGTTGCTGAGCAATTAAGAAATGATAACTCCGTGTGGTAACACGGTGACCACTGGAGATTTTGAAGGGAGAGGGGAAACAATACGCATAACATAACTCTTACAAGGAGTTTTCCTTTAATGATGAGCAGAGGAATGAATGAAAGTGGGAATGATACAAGGTGGAAGTAATTATGTTTTAATTTTTTCATAATGGGAGATTCTAGAACAAGTATTGTATATTCTCAAATCAAATCTACACTCTTTCAACAGTTTTAGAGGGCTAAAACATCAGAGGCAGATTAGAATCATGTGTGGATTAGATCTGTAGTTGAGAGCTGGTTTGAGGAAAATTATGGAACTGCTGTGCATGTCATAAAAATAATAAAATGCAATAATTTATTATTTCATTTGTTATTATCATTATTATGATTTATCTATTATTTATCACAGGGCTGGGATTTAGCTCAGTTGGTAGAGCACCACTCTGCAGTCTCTGAGGTTCTGAGTTCAATTCCCAGCACCACAAAAATGGGAGAAGGACGTGGCAACCCACTCCTGAGGCAATCCTGAAAATAATCAGCCATTGAAAGCCCTATAAGTGTTACTATGAGTCGGGCACGACTCGACGGCACCTAACAACAACAACAACATTATTTATCACACTTATCATCATAGCTTGTAGCTGAAATGTTATCAATGGTCTCTATCACTTCACTAAGATATTTATTCAGTCACCCTATGGACAAGGAGCAGTTGAAGGAAAGGAGGTTAGAATTGTAAACTAACTTTTTTTCCATTTAAGGAATCTTAAATGGAAATCTTCCATTTAAGGAATCCATCCAAGCACTACCTGTTGCACTAGGCAGTAATTTTTCTCTGTATTAAATAGAAATCTGGGTAGGAGTCAGGTGTTCTTCTACCACATATGCACCCCTAACAAAACATGTAACACTGTCATAAACTGTAAGAGCTGCACTATACTAAAGAGTACACCTAAGCTGATTTTGGTGTGCACCTTTGAAGTAAGTGATCACCCTGCCTTATTTCCTCCTGAGAAGCACCTTCCACTCCAGCCAGTGGATCCAGTTATGATAACAGTTACTTCTAGGTCTCAACTGCCACCAAAATGATTAGAATTCTATGTTCTATAAGATTCTCACTTTCCTTGGTGGAGTGCCAAGGTGGCTGACACACTATTCTCAATAAGTTCAGGTTTATTGCTGTTGTCACTGAGGCAATGTGCCCATGTCATCACCATGTAGCCACTACCATCTTGCTCTCTATTACTGTAAGCACAGCATACACTATTCAGTTCCACTGCTTTTTGCAGTAATATCACTCTTCCCTTCTCATGTTGTCACTCATAATAGGCTTTAGGAATGCCTTTGGGAGATACTGCTGGCTCATGGCATGATTTGTATTTCCCCTGCAATTGGACATTTTTACCAATAATGAAATTATTGCACTTATATTAATGCAATTCTATCTTATTTTCTAATAGCTGCTGTTCTCTTATTATAAGGGTTAAATCTCCTCAAAAAAATCTGGTAAGGTTCAAATGCCAGGTACATAGTTCACTTGATTTCTTGCAATTTCATGTTAGAATACTTGTTTACCTACATGAATGACACTCTACTGTGTGTCACTTTGAATCAAATTCCCTTATGCCAACCACCAAAATTCTCAACATAAATTATATTCTATCTCTATGTCTCCCTCACTCCTTTTCTCCATTCCCCTAATTAAAGAATTTTTTTAAATAAGGAAAAGTGCATATCCCATGATCTCCTCCCATTCTTACTCTTGGAAGTTAGCAATTCATCTCAGCCTATTCAGTCAATGTCCATTCCACATAATCCAATGAGTCCAGTTACACACACATCTTGCAAGAAAAAAACTTGAGAAATAAAATCAGAGGTAACAAAGATTAAAAATTATATAAGTGGTCTACAAACTTGAATGTGCATGAGAATTCTCTGGAGATGTGTTAAATACAGATTGCTACACAGAGTTTCAGATCTAGTTAGCATAGGTTGAGTTCAAAGAATTTGCATTTCCAACAAGTTTCCAAAGGATGTTGCTGTTATACAATCATGAATGACTGTCTTAAGAATTCATGATTTACAGCAAACATACTTCTTATACAAAGCACAAAAGGACCAACTAAAAACCTAGCATGGCAAGATGCTCACTACAAGAACATTGGCTCCATGAAGAGAAGGGTGTCTTGTATTCTACTAATACCATATTCTAGAAGTCGTGGGGAAAAAATCCTAGTAGTGGAAGAAATTGTTATCAAAGAGAATCAAAATTTATAAAATACATGGAAATTAGCTTCAAAATATATGTTGAAAGATATATGTATGTATCTAAAGTACATAAAAGAACAAAGTACCTGAAAAAATGAATACACAAAATTGCACTCACCATATCCAGGGATAAACTCAAAAGTCATAAGGATACAAATTTCCAAAAAAATGATGCTGTATATATTCAACATATACAATCAAATTCCAAAAAGAGTCAGAACTGGAGGGAATAGACATTTTATATATTGAATCTATAAAACATTGAGAAAAGTGAACAGATAAAAATATTGCCCCAAAGGTTTGAAAAAGAAAAGGGGGAAACTCCCCATTTGCTATTAAAATTTATTTGAAAGGTATAGTAACTATAACACTGTGGTACTAGTATAGGAACAGAGAGGGATCTTGATAGAACAGAATCTAAAAATAGATCCAAATCCAGATAGCTGTTAACTATGTCATGAATGTAGCAGTTGAAATCAGTAAAAATAAATACGAACTTCCCCAAGATAGGGAAAACTGGATATTTGGGGACTAAAATCAGATCTTCATGACACATACACATTCCAGACAGATTAAATATCTATATATGAACAAGTAGAATTATAAAAGTAGTAGAAGATAAAAAATAGATTTTTAGTGGACACAAACATCATCTTTCTAAGGACAATAATAAAAGTGAACAGTCCACTAAGCAAGTATTTGAACAGGTCTTACACAGAAGAAGAATGGCAACAAAGAGAATAAAGTATAAGAAAAGATGTTCAACCTCAGTTGAGAGTGTGTGTGTGTGTGTGTGTGTGTGTGTGTGTGTGTGTGTGTGTGTGTGTGTGTGAAGAGAAAGATAAAACAGAAGTCCACAGCCACGCTAAAGACATATTCATTGCATGCTCTATTGTTCTTTGCCACATTTTAGATTCAAAATAAATTAAGACATCACTCAAGTCTTACTAACCATGCAGAATGTTATTTCCTCCATTAGAAAATGGCAAACAAGAGAAAGACAATAAAAGAGCAAAAAGGAAAGGGCTTATCAAAATGATTTAAGCCGAAGTCAATGGAGAAATTGAGAGAAGATAAACAAAAAATTGCTGAGCATTTTATACAGGAAGGAAACTAAGTAAGTTCACGTATTATAGCTTCCAATTTGGTATGATTAAGCAAGCGGGTGCAGGTTGTTTTTTCCCCCTTATCTCCAAGCTAACGGAATAATTCGATTTGTCTCCCAGATTCCAAAGGTTAAAATTCTTCAGTGTTTTTTTCACTTGTCCATATTAATGGGATACAGAGTGATAATTCATTTCATATATTCACTATGCAATTATCAAATCAATATTGTTGATGCTTCGGTCTCCTTAAACATTTTGCAAAGAAAGTTTTGATTAAAATGTAGAAATAACTGTACATATCATGAGGTATAATATGATTTTTAAAAATTGCATACAGTATAGTGAGATTCATTATGGGATTTTCATGGAGTTGCCACTTACATTTTTTACTAGCTCTCTCCCTCTTTACCCCCATATGTTACTCATCCTCCCCCTCATGATTTACCCATACCTTTCTTCCTCCCTCTAGTCCCCTCTCACCTTATGACTGGTTCCATCATACTTTCTAACTTGACCTATTCAGATACATATATTTTTTAAGGTAGGTCTAGCTCCAGGATATAAGTGAGAACACGTGGTATTTTTTTCTTTTTGCATCTGCGTTATTTCACTTAAAATGATAATCTCTAGTTCCATCCACTTTGTTGCAAAGGACATAATTTTATTCTCCTTTTCTGCTGAATAATATGCCATCTTTTAATCCAATCATCTGTTAATGGGCATCTGGGCTGATTCCATACCCTTCCAATTGTGAAGAGAGCTGTAATGAACATGGAAGTGCAGGTGTCTTTGTGATATGATGATTTATCTTCTTTTGGGTATATGCCTAGGAATAGTTGGTCATATGGTAGCTCTATATTTAGTTTTCTGAGGAATTGCCCTACTGGTTTCCATAATCGCTGTACTAATTTCAGTCCAGAAACAGTGTAATAGGGTCCCTTCTTCCCTGCCCACATCCTCACTAGCATTTGTTGTTGTTTGTTTTGTTGATGCTAGCCAATCTGATGGTGGTGAGATGGAATCTCAGTATAATTTTGATTTACATTTCCTTGATGGATAATGATACTGAACATTTTTTCATATGTTTATTGGCCATTTGTATTTCTTCTTTTGAGAACTGTCCACTTCCATTGCTGACTTGTTGATTGGATTATTTGCTTCTTTGGTGTATAATTTATTAAGTTATTTATAGATCCTAGATATTAATCTTCTACCAGATGTGTAGGAAGCAAAGATTTTCTCCCATCCCATAGACTCCTCCTCCACTCTATTGTCTCCTTTGCTGTGCCAAAGCTTTTTAACTTTATGTAATCCCATTTGTCAATTCTTGGTGTTATGTCTTGGGCTATCCAGGTCCTGACAAGAAAGAACTTTGCTTATGCCTATGTGTTGGAGTGTGGTCCCTACATTTGCTTCTAGTAGTTTCAAAGTTTCCAGTTTTACATTGAGGTCTGATCTATTTAGAATTGACCTTTCTATAGAGTGTGAGATATAGGTCTATTGCCATTCTTCTGCATATGGATATCCAGTTTTCCCAGCCAGCACCATTTGTTAAAGAGATTATCTTTTCTCCAATGTTTGTCTTTGGAGCCTTTGTCCAACGATCAGATGGCTGTAGATGAGTGGGTGCATAGCTGGGTCTTCTAGGCTCTTTCAGTGATCTTCATGCCTGTTTTTGTGCCAGTGCCCAGCTGTTTTTGTTAATATGGCCCTGAAATACAGTTTGAAGTCAGGTGTCATGATGTCTCCTGCACTGCTTTTGCTGCTTAGGATTGTTTACGCTATATGATGTCTTTTGTGCTTCCACAAGATTCTAGGATTATTTTTTTTCAAATTCTGTGAAGTATATCATTGGAATTTTGATGGGGATTGCATTAAATCTGTAGATTACTTTCAGTAGTATAGTCATTTTCACAATATTAGTTCTTCTAATTCATAAGCAAGGGAGGTCTTTCCATTTTCTAGTACATTCTTTAATTTCTTTCGTGTTTTGAAGTTTGCATTGTACAAATCTTTGGGATGTTTGGCTACATTAATTGGTAAATATTTAATTTTTGGGTGAGCTACCGGAATGGAATTGTGGTTTTGATTTCTTTCTCTTTCTGTTCACTTAAGTGGTTTCATGTTACAGAAATTACCCTACCAGAAAGCTGTTTACCCAAGAAAGATGAGATTCATAACCTACCTTAAAACAAAACTGTCTATTTCTCCAGTATAATGGAGTATTATCACACTGCAGGTCACTGTTGAAATTTAGATGCAATGCAACATTTTTACCACATCATATTCTAGCATAGTAAAAGTAAAAAAAAAATCAGTTTTCTTCACATAAGAGGCCTTGAAGCTGAATGATTCTGGGTTTTTTTGTTTGCTTGTTTTCAGTACTGAGGGACTGAACCCAGGGCCTCACACATGCTTTGCAAGTCCTCTGCTACAAAGCTGCACCCTCAGCCCATTTTTACTTTTTATTTTGAGATAAGGTCTCACTAAGTTACATAGGGCAGGAGCTGGGATTTAGCTCAGTTGGTAGAGCACTGCGCTGCAGTCTCTGAGGTCTGGAGTTCAATTCCCTGAACCGCAAAAATGGGAGAAGGGCCTGGCAATCCACTCCAAAGGCAATCCCGAAACACTCAGCCATTGAAAACCCTATGAGGGTTGCTATGAGTTGGATACTGACTCGACGGCACCTAACAACAACAACAAGTTACACAGGCTGCCTCTGGCCTCAAACTTCTGATCCTCCTGAGTCACTGGGATTACAGACATGCACCACCATGCCCAACTGGATTCTGGCTTTATAAATCAAACTATAGCTAAAATCTGAAGTTCATGTAGTACTAAGCTACAATTAAACTACAACATAAAGACATAAAAGCATTTTCTTAGCAATAATAAATTTACTATTGCATTTGTTCAAAAAGAAAAAGTATTCATTATTCCTCAAAACAACTTGTTGTTGTTAGGTGTCATCCAGTAGTGTCCGACTCATAGCGACCCTCATAGGGTTTTCAATGGCTGATTGTTTTGGGATTGGCCTGGGAGTGGATTGCCACATCCTTCTCCCATTTTTCCAGTGCTGGGAATCGAACCCAGGACCTCAGAGACTGCAGAGCAGTGCTCCACCAACTGAACACTGAACTAAATCCCAGCCCTAAAACAACTTAGGTCAATATAAATTTAGAACCCTCTTTAAGGTACATTGCAATTTATGTAAAATCAATCTTAGAAAAAAAGTAAGTATTTAATTATAAAGTGATTCCTTAAGAGCTTATCATATTTTTCAAAATTACATTAAAAGAAATGAATTTCCTTTTTAAAAGAAACAATATTGAGTATCACCCCTTTCAGTCATAATCTGCATGAGTCAATTAAATGAGACAGCAATTAAAACCTGTTTTGGCCTGGTGTGGTGGAACATACCTATAGTCCCAGCTACTTGGGGGCTGATGAAGGAGGATTGCTTGATCCCAGGACTTTGAGAAAAGCATGGGCAATACAGACTTTTTCTTAAAATAATATGAAACTGAGCAGGTCGCGGTGGTGCACTCCTGTAATCCCAGCAGCTCGGGAGGCGGAGGAAGTTCAAGACCAGAGGCAGTCTGTGTAACTTAGAAAGACCTTGTCTCAAAAAGTAGAAAAATGGGCTGGGGGTGCAGCTCAGTGGTCCAGCACTTGCAGAGCATGCAAGCACAAGACCCTGGGTTCAAACCCTAGTACCACAAAATAATAATAATAATAATAATAATAATAATAATAATATGAAACTATTATACTTTTGGTATTTGAGGATTAAACCAAGGGCCTCACACATACCTGCAAATGTTCTACCACTGGGTTGCATCCACAGCTCTTTTTTAATATATTTTATTTTAAATCAGGATCTTATTAAATTACTCAGGATTCCTCTGGCCTTGTACTCATGATCCTCCTGCATCTGCCTCCTGAGTTTCTGGGATTATAGCTGTGTGCCACCATGCCTGACAAAAAAAAAATGTTCTTGTTAGATGCCATCGAGTAAGGTCCAACTCATGGCAACCCTCATAGGGTCTTCAATGGCTGATTGCTTTCGACATTGTTTTGGGAGTAGGATGCCACATCCTTCTCCCACTTTTGTGTTGTTAGGGATCAAACCAAGGGCCTCAGAGAGTGCAGAGAAGCATTCTACCAACTGAGCTAAACATCACCCTGGGTCTATAGCCATACCACCCTGGCATCCAATCCTGTCTGATCTTGGATACTAAGCAAGGTCAGGCCTCATTTGTCCTGGACCACCTGGAAATACTGGGTACTGTAGACTTGGGAGGAGGACTTGGCAGCCCACTCCCAAAACAGTCAGCCAATGAAAACCCTATGAACAGCAGAGAAATACATAGTGTCAGGCATGGTGTCAAGTAGTGTTTTGCTCTGTTGTATGCAGGGTCGCTATGAGTTACCCAACTCAATGGCACCTAACAACAACAAAATAATGGATTAAATTAAATTAAATAACCCACCTATTCTGATCATAATTCATGTCTTCAATTTACTAGAGTTTTGTTTTATCACTTTTCAGCAGGTGTCTCTCAACTATGGTCAAAATTATTGATTGCTTATCAATCAGAACTCCATTAATAGCAACATCCCAGATACAAATCCAGCATAAATCTCCACATTACTAATTGGGTCACTTTCTTTTTATTGTGCAAAAGATTCCAGAGAGTATAGCAATCAGGTCTCAATAAAGATAACACTTGTTCTGGGTCTATAACAGATAATTTTAGCAAATTTACCAGAACGAAAGAGAGCAGAAATAGAAGTACAGGTAGCTCTGTCTTTTGCATAATCTTTTACAGCCACAGAGGAAGTCATTTTATGGAATACATCCAGGCCCAGGTAAATTCAGTTTGTCAATGAATCTACAGGCTTACAGCAAGAATCTGTATTAGTTTCATTATTTGATCTAAAGCCAAAGCTTTCTCTCATGAAAGGTCTGAACATTGAATTGTGGCATCTTATTTTACAAATTAACCTAATCACCATGAGGATCTTATAAACTGTGATTTACAGATTTTTTTAAATATAAATAGAACATAAAACCACAGAACAATCTGAATTCATAATCTTCAGAACTTCTTAAAATTTCCCTAAAATTTTTTACAATCACAAGTCTAAGACTGGTGTGAAGTGGGTTCAATCTCTAGCACCAAAAAGAAAAAAGGCCAAAAAAAGCTAAGGGGTTGTCAAAAAATTCAGTAACAAAGATACATAATATTTGATGCAATATTAAATAAAAAACTCAACTAGCATTATAATTAATGACAAAAGATTGGATTATTACCCCCTAAAATCAGTAACAAGATTAGGGATGTCCATTCTAACCATTTATGTTCAATAGTGTGCTAGAAGCTTGAGCCAGGACAATTTGTTGTTGTTGTTGTTGTTAGGTGCCATCGAGTCGGTATCCAACTCATAGCGACCCGCACAGGGTTTTCAATGGCTATTTCAAGATTGCCTTGGGAGTGGATTGCCAGGCCCTTCTCCTATTTTTGCAGTGCTAGGAATTGAACTCCGGACCTCAGAGACTGCAGCACAGTGCTCTACCAACTGAGCTAAATCCCACCCTCAGAACAATTTAGTCACAAATAAATAAATAAATAAATAAATAAATAAATAAATGGTCTAGATTTGAATAGAAGAAGTAAAATTATCTCTACTTGTATATAACAGGAACCTGCATACAGAAAATCCTGAGGAATCAAGAAAGCACTATTAGAACTAAAAATAAACTCACTAAGGTTACAAGACATAAAATCAATATAAAAATCAATTTATATTTCTATTAATTTGCAGTAACTGATCTGAAAGTGGAATTTTAAACAATTCCATTAATATAGGCATTAAAAATAATAAAACAATCGGGAATATATTTAACTAAAAAAGAACAAAATTTCATTCTGAGAATTTACAAAACGTTGCTGGAAAACACTGAATAAGATTTTGGATTTGTTTGTTTGGAGATAGAATTTCACTATGTAGCCCAGATTGGCCTCATCTTCCTCTGAGCACTTGGATCTACTTGTCTTAACAACAGCCTCTTAGAGCATTTCTTCCCTGTCTTCCTATCACAACACAATGTACTGTGTGTCCCTTTTCCTTGGAATTCTTTTTCAGCAATGCTTTATCTTTAAAAGTAACCACAGGAGAATGAAACTAGAGGACTCACACGTTAGGTTCCAAAACTTACTACAAAGCAATGGTGATTAAAACATTGTGGTGATTGCAAAGAATAAGCATACAGATCAGGGGAACAGAATTGAGAGTCCAGAAATAAATGCTAATTTCTACAAGGTTTTTAAAACCATTCAATGAGCAAAAGACAATCACCTCAACATATGTTCCTGGCACAATTAGAAAGCTATGTACAAAAGAATAAAGTTGGAACCTTAATTTTTGTATATGGCATAAAGTAACTAAAGGTAACTTTAAAAATCTAAAGGTTATAGTTAAAACTCTTAGAAGAAAATATAGAGGTAAATATGTATGACCTCATATTGGCAAAGGAGTCTTAGATGTGACAACAAAATCATGAGAAACAAAATATAACAAATAACTTGAACATCATTAAAACTTAAAATTTGTGCATCAATAGGTATTGCCAAAAATGTGAAAAGACAACCCACAGAATGATAAAGTATTTGCAAAGTGTTTATCTGATAAAGAAATTAATATGAATAGATCTACAATGATAGAAAACTCAGTGCAAACATGGACACAGAACTTGAACAGACATTACCCCCAAATATATATAAATGATGAGAATCACATAAGAAAATGCTCAGTATCACTAATCACTATGAGATATCATGTCATACCTAGTAGGATGTCTATTATCAAAAGAAAAACATGTTGGGGAGGAACTGGAGAGTTTGGAACCCTTGGTGGAAAAGTAAAACAATACAGCTACTGTGGAATATAATTTAGTGGCTCCTCAATAAGTTAAACAGAATTTCCATATAACCCAGCATGCCACTCCTAGGTATATATTCAAAAGAATGAAAACACATACTCAAATTAAAACTTGTACCTCTGTATGTTCATAGCACTAGTCAAAAGGCAAAATGTGGAAATAACCAAGTGTCCATCAATGGATGAATGTATTGAAAATGTGGTATGTCGATACAATGGAATATTTCAACCATAAAACAGAATAAAATACTCATATATCCTATGATGTGGATGACTATTGAAAACATTATGTCAACTGAAAGATGCCAGTCATAAAAAGCCACATATGATTCCATTCATATGAAATGCCCAGAATAGGGAAATCTATAAAGAGAGAAATAAAATTAGTATTGCTTAGAGTTGAGAGAAATGGGGTAGGGTGACAGGGAATGATAGTTGGAGTGGGAATGACAGTTTAATGGGCAGGGGAGTTAGTTTTCTGTTGATAAAAGTACACTAAAATTGTAGTGACAGATTGCACATATCTGTGAATGTACTAATAACTATGGAATTGCACATTTTAAATGGATGAATCCTATGGTATGTGAATTAAATCTCAATAAAGCTGTTAAAAATTTAAAAAATAATGCAAAAAATCCATGAACAAAATATCAATATTTTTAATAAGCACAGTATCAACAATACTAATTTTTCCTTTTGCCTCAGGCTTCAGTATGGCTTAGCACAAAATGGCAGCTATTTTACCAATGTCCAATCACAGCCTTTTACATTTTAAGCATTTAAATGCATTCTTAAGACTTTCAGGAATGATACCAATTCATTCAGCTTGTTTCTTTAATAACAATTCTTGTAGAAGGGTAGTAAACAGAGGCTGGGGGGATACAGGGAATGGAGAGATGATGGTCAAAGGGTACAAAGTAGCAGGAGGAATATGTAAGTATTTAAGGTTAAAAAAACTCTCTTTTCATACTCATGTCAATGGCAAATGTCACAGTGACTAATAAAAGTGGAGAAAGAAGTTTAGTATTAAACCACTTGACTGATTTTGAGTAGGGTTACCAGGTAAAATGCAGGACATCCTATTAATTAGCTTCAAATTTCAGATAAGCAGTGAATACGGTTTTTTTTTTAATATAAGGATGTCCCTAAATATTGCATGTGACATTTTTACACTAAAAATTATTTGTTGTTCATCTAATGTTCAAATTTAGCTGAGAATTCTATATATATTACTTGCCAAATCTGGAAACCCTTTTTTGATATAACAATTACTAAAAGGGCTACAAAGACAAAAAATTGCCAGTGACAGCGTCTGAAGAGTTGGGAGTCTACCCTGCAAAGTGCAGCTTGATTCATTCCTTTATAAGAGTGAAGGAAAATCATTTGAAAGAAAAAGAATTCACTTTGCTAAATATTTTTATTACTTTGCAGTCCCAACAACTACTCCACCTACCATCTATAGATTAGAAATAAGAAAATTATCATTGTTTACATATTTACTTACAAAACACACAAAAAGTTTTTTCTAATATTTCTAATTAAAATATTTCTCCATTCTCTCCTGAATATCATATTACTAACTTTAAAAGGGGCCATGTAAATAGTCTGTTGTTGATAAGCTCACAGCAGTCTTAGATTTGTGCACTTAAACCTCAGTAATCTTCATGGTATCTCACTGAAGCAGAGAGGTGCAAGCTGCCTCCAATAACAAATGGAGGAAATGAGTAAAAACCCTTAACAAATCATCACAAGAGGCAGAGGCAAAATTTCCTTCCTCTGCTCTCACAACCTACATCATCAAGAATACGCCTATTATACAGGCATTAACTCACCACGCAGTTTTTCACATTTTCATTCCCAGACTATACAGGATGTCCTTAAGTTTCACTTCAGTAGAGATTCTCTTTGTGGGCCAGTAAAAAATTATTGTATACACAAGGCTATTCATTGCAAGGGGAAACAGTTCATCAACAGAGGACTGGTCGAATAAACTACAGTGCATACACACAATGGAGCACTAGGTAGCTATAAAACAGAATGAGGAACATCTCCAGAATGTGTTTCGAAGAAAAAATATCTCAGTGAAAAATAGTGTGCACAGGATGTTATAATTTTTTCTCAGAAAGGGAAGGAAGAATGGTAATTTTTAAAACAAAAGGACAGGTTGTTTCACTTGTTTGAAAATATCTTCTTCTGTAGATTTGACTCTGAAACTATGTAAATATCATATCTAACTAAAAACATAGTTAAATTTAAAGACCAACTGTAAAAAATCAAAAGTAAGAATAAACACACTCAACTGTGTATACCGTCAGCAGTATGACTATGTAGAAATGAATTAGGTCATATAGATGCAAGAATATATATTATGTACATATATGCTGTTGTTTTTGTTCTTGTTCTTGTTAGTTGCCATCAAGCCATGTCTAATTCATTGCGACCCTAAGTATAACAGGTGAAACACTTCCTGACACTGTGCCATGCCCAGCTCTATTGTTAGTGCTTCTCTGCTATTCATAGGGTTTTCAATGGTTGATTGTTTCGGGATTAGTTTGGGAGTGGGCTGCCAGATCCTTCTCCCAAATATACATATATAGAGAATATGTGCGTGTATACATATGTGTGCTTATATACATATATCTCCAACTCATTCTTTTAGAAATCATTAGGAAATGTATCAAGCACTTATCCTGCCTTTTCCATATTATTCCCACCAAAAGTTTAGCACAACAAGCCAGGCGCGGTAGCACACACCTGTAATCCCAGTGGCTTGGGAGGCAGAGGCAGAAAGATCACAAGTTTGAGACCAGAGGCAGTCTGCATAACTTAGCGAGACCCTGTCTCAAAAAGTAAAAAAATGGGCTGAGGGTGCAGCTCAGTGGTCCAGCACTTGCAGAGCATGCAAGCATGAGGCCCTGGGTTCAACCCCCAGCACCTGGGAAAAAAAAGTTTACCACAACAGAAGAAAGTATAAGAACTTAGGAAACATTGAGGAGAGAGTCAAAATCAGGCTATAGGAGCTGTGAATCACCAACCATAGCGTGTAACATGAATAGGGAAGTGGAAAGTATGGTGGCAATGAGAACAGTTTGAAAGTTCTCATAATAGTCTAAAAAGGTGATTGTTGTTGTTGTTGTTAGGTGCCGTGGAGTTGGTATCCGACTCATAGCGACCCTCATAGGGTTTTCAATGGCTGTTTCGGGATTGCCTTGGGAGTGGATTGCCAGGTCCTTCTCCCATTTTTGTGGTGCATGGGACTTGAACTCAGGACCTCAGAGACTGCAACATAGCACTCTACCAACTGAGCTAAATCCCATCCCCATAAAAAAGGTGATAGGGAGGTCTGAAAACAATAGTGGCGATGGGGATAAGGAGGCAGTGACAAATTTTATTGACTAATTAGATGAATGAGATGCTAAAAAATATCACTGAATTCTTTTCTATCTTGGGTTGCTGATAGATGGTGGTATCATTAACCAAAGTGATGATTCTCAGGAAAGGCAATTTTCTTATTAAATTCTGACAGTTCAAAATTATCCTTAGAAAAGAGTGTACCTTATAGAAAAATACGACTAAGTAAAAGATAGAGAAGACTTGGATGGGAAACTTAGATGGGAAAGGGGGGAAGGGGGAAGCATAGGGGAGGGTAAGGGGTAACCTATATGAATAATGTTTATCAAAATGCATATATG
>VMDO01032457.1:0-18960 GCA_007922755.1 Pedetes capensis | reverse complement strand
TCCATTTAATGTGAAGTTGCGTGCTGACCCAGTTGTAAGGATTTTTGTTTTGTGGATGTTTAGTCGTAACCCATATTGAAGGCTATGATCTTTGATCTTCATCAGTAAATGTTTTAAATCCTCTTCATTTTCAGCAAGCAAAGTGGTGTCATCTGCATAACGCAGGTTGTTAATGAGTCTTCCTCCAATCTTGATGCCACGTTCTTCCTCATAAAGTCCAGCTTCTCGGATTATTTCCTCAGCATATAAATTGAAGAGATAGGGTGAAAGTATACAGCCCTGATGCACACCTTTCTCAACTTTAAACCACTCAGTGTTTCTTTGTTCTACTCGAACAACTGCCTCCTGGTTCATGTACAGATTTTTCATGAGCACAATTAGGTGTTCTGGTATTCCCATCTTCCGAAGCGTTATCCATAATTTGTTATGATCCACACAATCAAATGCTTTTGCGTAATCAGTAAAACATAGATAGACATCTTTTTGATATTCTCTGCATATTGCATTATATATAATATTGCAATATAGTGCATATTAAATATAGATATAGATATAGATATGTGTGCGTGTACTCTTTTTCCTTTAAAGTAGATCTGTATTCCACCTATGAGTAAAAACATCTAGTAATTCTCTTTGAGTCTGAGTCATTTTGCTTAATGTGATAATCTTCAATTCTGTCCATTTTGCTGCAAATGATGTAACCTCATTATCCTATACTGCTAAATAGTATCTCACTGTGTATATATACCACATTTTAAATCCAGGCATCTATTGCTGTACATCTGGGCTGGTCTCATGTCCTTGTTATTGTGAACAGGGCTGCAATGGACATGGAAGTGCAGGTGTCTCTGTGGTATGACTTAGAATCCTTTGGGTATGTACTCAGAAGTGGTATAGCTGGGACATATGGTACTTCTAGTTTTTCTTTTATTTATTTTTTGTTTATTTTTGGCAGTATTAGGGGTTGAACCCAGGACCTCACCCTTACTTTGGAAGTGCTCTAACACCAAGGGGCCCACGCTGCCCATTTTTTTTTATTTTTTAAAGCTTTTGAAATTTATTTTCTTTATTCTGAGTGGGTAAGATGTGCTTACAATATAGTTTTGATTTGCATTTCCCTTAATGGCTAGAGGTGTTGAACATTTTTCATCTATTTATTGGCCATTTGTTTACTTTTGAAAAATTGTCTTTCAGTTACATTGTCCAGTTATTGATTGGGTTATTTATTTTAGTGTGTTTTTTAGTTGTTCTTATATTCTAGATATTTGTCTTCTGACAGATATATAGTTAGCAAAGATTTTATCCCATTCTTTGGCCTCTCCATTTACTCTATTGTTTCATTTGCTTTTTAAACTCATGTGATCTCATTTTCAATTCTTGACTATTTACAGGGCTATTAGAGTCCTTTAAGACAGTATTTTCCTATGCCTATGTGTTGAAGCCTGCAGCCATAGCCCTGTGGCATCTGATCCGTCAGATCTCGGAAACTAAGTGGGGTAGGACCTGGTTAGTACTCTGATGGGAGACCACCTGGGAACACCAGGTGCTGTAGGCTTGGGAGACGGACTCGGCAACCCACTCCCAAAAATCAATCAACCATTGGAAACCCTATGAACAGTAGAGAAGCACTGACAGTAGTGTTTCATCTGTTGTACAATTCGACGGCACCTAACAATAACATGTGTTGAACTGTATTTTTTACATTTTCATGAGACATTTCAAAGTTTCCAGTTTTGCCTTAAGGTCTTTGATCCATTTTGAACTCATTTTTGTACAGGGTGAGAGGTGTGGATCTACTTTCATTCTTATACATGTGGATATCTAACTTTCCCAGCATTATATGTAGAAGGGATTGTCTTTTCCCCAATGTATGCTTTTCTCATCTTTGTAAAAGATGAGGTGGCTGTTCTCTGTGGGTTGATTTCTGGGTCTTTAATTCCATTGATCTTCAAGGCTGTTTTCTTGCCATTACTAAGCTGCCTTTGTTACCATGGCCCTGTAATATAGCTTCATGTCAGATATTGTGATTCCTACTGCATTTCATTTTCTACTTAGGATTGCTTTGGCTATTTGAGATCTTTTATGCTTCCTTATGAAATTTAGGATTTATTTTCTGTTTTTGTGAAGTGTCTCATTCTGTAGGTGACTAGTATGGGCATTTTCAGAATATTAATTTTCTTGTCTGTGAGGACAGGAGGTGTATTTCCTATTGTTGTCTTCAATTTCTTTCTTTAAGTGTATTGAAGTCTGCAGGTGACCCACCCTGGCTTTGGATCCCATCTGAGAGCAGAAGCTATGCAGTGTCATGCCTGGTTAGTCCTTGGATGGGACACAACCTGGGAGTAGTGGGTGCTGTAGACATGGAAGAAGGACCTGGTAGCTCCCTCCTGAAATAATCAGCCATCAAAAACTCTATGAATAGCAGAGAATCACTGACAATTGTGCCGGCCATGGCACAGTGTCAAGAAGTGTTGCATTCTGTTGGATATCGGGTCACTATGTGTTGGACCTCACTTTACAGCAACTAACAGCAACAACAAGTGTGTTGAAGTTTTCATTGTAGAGATCTTCACGTTCCTTGGTTACATTAATTGCTAGGTGTTTCATTTTTTAAGGCTATGGTGAACAGGATTGTTGTTTTTATTTCTTTCTAATCTGACTTTTCATTATTGATTTTGTACTCTGCTCTTTTGCTAAGGGTATGCACCAGGTATGAGACTCTTTACTCTTACTACTGGCCTTTTGTTCTCTGGTCTTCACTGCTAATTCAAATCTCCCAGCTGAATTTACAATTTGTAAGAGCCTTGGGGTTCTTTTCTCCTTAGTTAATTGCTTAAATTGAGGGAGAGGTTGGATCCTCCATTTCCCTTGCCAGGGTAGAGAGCTGGTGCCTGTCCAGGCACTGTTTTGTTCTTTCTGTTACAACATCTCTTTTACTGTGTCAATACGATTGTATTAACACCTTTATTATATCTTCGACTGCAGTATCTATTTTTTTTTCTCATGGAGTTTCACTTTCTCCTTACTCTGCTATTTCATTTAGAGTTACAGGGAGACTGTAATCTGCCATCACTGATTTTCCTGTCTATATCTATATTACATCTTTGATTCTACTATCATTATCCATGTTATTTCTACTGAGTAGTTATAATAGCATAAAAATTCTGCTCTAATTTGGCTGGCTTCAGTTCTATTTCTACCAAATCCTATTATTGTGGTCTTATGGCTTTTATTAGTTTCATTGATAAAGTTTTTTTAATGGAACATGTCTATTAAAATACATATCTTTATTTTCCTAATTTCTATTACTAATTATACATATGGTCTATTATCCTCAGGTCCTATGAAGGTACTTTTTCACCTGGAGCCCTTCCTATGCTTTGAAAAGAATACACATTTCTAACTGTATCATTTTGTATGTTTCTTTGTTGGTTTCACTGATGGAAGGGATTCCTTTTCTGGAAGTTACCTCTATCTTGTGAGTTATGTTCCTGGAATGACCTTGTATTTACTTGATCCTCTGACTATGATATGTTCTGCTTGTGTGTCTCCATATACCATCTTGACTTGATGTATAGTTTGTGCCAGACATGTTTGGTCCATTACATGTTCTGATGTAAAATGTGAATTTACTTTCTGCCTTGTGGAGCCCTGGTTTGGAAATATTATTTTTATGAATGTTACTTTGGGTGCTCCAGATGGTGCTCTAGACAATTTAAAGGATTACAGTGTGTCATGAACACCCTGCCAATCTGGTACTGTATTCATGAATGAGACCTTCAGATGTTCTGATGCACTGATCAATAAATCTTTGTATCATTTGTCTCTGGTACCTAAAACACTGTTGCATAGGCATTTGATTGTCTATCATTGTGAATGATGAGTACCTTACTGGTGTTCTTTACCGGTTGAATTAGATCTGTCCACTTTAATCTATCCCATAATTTTATGGGGTCACAGTTTGTTTTTCTTCATCTTATCAGTTGTTGTCATTGTTGCTGTTATTATTGTTAGGTGCTGTCAAGTTCAAATCACAGCAATCTTATGTATAACAGAACAAAACACTTCCCAACATTTTGCTATGTCTGGCACTATGTCAGGGCTTCTCTGCTAATCGTAGGGTTTTTAAAGGCATATCCAGTCCCATATGGCAGGATTATTTTTGGGTGAGTAGTTGTGACCCTTAGCTGCTTATGGAATAGAGTTGGGTTTTGTGGTAATGAGGAGATTGGGTCCCTTTTATACCCTGCAGTAGCTATGGACGGTGCTGGTCTGTCTCAAATGTGTACTAGCCAATCAGCATCTGAGATTTGTTCTAGCATGAAGTCTTTCCCAAGGTTTTGAAATTCTGCCCTGTGGCATTCTCTCCCTTCTACAATGTACAGAGGCGTTCTTTGCCCATGGTTATATCTATTACCATTTCTCTACTTGGTTGTGCCACGTAGATCTTCCTCCAAAGATCAAGAACATGTCCTGGGTCATTATGATAGAAGTTTTATGGTTTCATGGGTCCATTTATTATGCCTGTATTTTATCAGTCATTGTATGATGTGGAATTGTATGCCTCTCATGTATTTTAAATGCTCTCTTTACTCTTCTGTCTGTTCTCATTAATTTGTAACAAGTTTAGTTTTTTTAAACAATACTGAAGGAAACTCTTCTCTTGGGCCTCTATGTATTAATATGTGTATATTATGAGGATTTTTTTTTTGGTGGTACTAGGGGTTGAACCCAGGGCCTCACACTTGCATGTTTTGCAAATGATGGACCACTGAACTGCACCCTCATCCCATTTTTGTACTTTTTGAGACAGGTTCTTGCAAACTTATGCGGACTGTGTCTGATCTCAAACTTGCTGTCCTCTTGCCTTTGCCTGGGGAACCGCTGGGATTACAGGTGTTCACCACCTTGTCTGCCTACTAAGGTGTAGCCCAGGCTGGCCTTGAATTTTCAATGCTCCTGCCTCATCCTCTTCACCAAGTTGATTACCCTCATGCTCCACCACGACTGGCAGGGATTCTTTAAATTTAATTTTATGTCCTCTGCGAAAGATACTGTCGATTTTTCTGCACTCCTTCCATTTGTGCTATGGATTTCCAGAGACAAGGACCATTTTACGGTGTGTACATTTTCTTAACTCTGGGAAGAATAATAAAGAAAAAAAACCTATCATTTCTAGTTTTCCTGCCCCCCAAAATTCATACTTTACCTATAACTCTTCAGGCCTTATATATGAATAACCATATATGTTTCATCTGAGGTTTCTTTTTATTTTTAAGTTTGAGGCAAGGTCTCTAAACAAGCTGCTTCTGGCCTCAAACCTGCGATCTTCCTGCCTCTGCCTCCTATTTCCATTATTTCTTCTACCTTACATATTTCTTTTCCTAACCAGTTCTTGATATGAGACACATCTTGGTGTAGGTAAAATGGCTTTCCAATTCTTCAACATGGAGCTTGGATCTGCATGGATCATGGGTCCATCCATGCAGTGCCCAAATCACGCGTCTCTCAGGACACTATAAGTTTATATTGTGGGGCCAGCCAGGCCTTGTGTTAGTGGAGGGAACATTAGTCTTTGTTCAGGGGTCTTTTTAAGAGTGTTGCAATTTATTTCTATCACTAAATGGTTTAATTTTGTTTGGGGAACCATGTATATTCCAATTATCCTTAGTCTTATGAGAAAGAAAGGAACTAATTTGATATATAAGAAAAATACCTCATTATACCACACCAGGCCCTAGCTACTTTAAAATTTGGGAGTTTACATTCCTCACTCCCTGAATCAAAGAATAGGATTGCACTCCCTTATCTAGGATTGCCAGGAGCTCCTCTCTCTAAAAACAGTGGTGCTGCAATAAATTTCTCCCCATGTGGACATAGCCCCGGGTATCTAAAATTTCTGTATTCAAAGATTTGTAGTCAAGAACGTTCTGCTTGGATTGCTCTGTTACACCTGTTGACTGTTTAAAGTAACCAAAGAGAATCACAGAAATCTCTTTGTCCACCAGTCTGAGAGTCCTATATAAGGGACAATAAAGAGTAACCTGGGGAGCATGGCTATTTGGTGACCAGAGATCCTGCTGTTGCTCCACAGGCAATTAAAGCCCCTTCCTCTAATTAATGCTGGTGTTTGGGTGATTCTCTCTGATGTGCCTTGCTTCCTGCTACAGTTTGTCTAATGATTGGGTGTAGCTCACTAGATACCACTTGTTAAATAAAGAATCCACTGTTTTGAGCAAGCTACATCACAAAAGTAGACAGATGCATTTGTCTTTGCACAAAGTCAGAACTTAATCACAATAAATTCATGACCTCTGTTAATTTCACACTCTTTCATTAACCGAGTACTTCTAATTTCACATCCTGCACATGGGCACTGGTGAAGGAGAAAATGTGGCTGCACACAGCTAGGAGAAAGAAAAAAACAGGTGCTGTAGTGGCAGGGAGGGAGAGCTTGGCGGGGGGGAATGGGGAGATAAATGAAACCTTGTCCTTCTAAAAGCAGAATGTGAAAGGTTAAAGTAGGACCAGAGGGCCTTTTTGGAAAGGAATCCATGGAACAGAAAGAATTTTTTACTGGATTTATTATTTACTTGATTTTACTTGAGAAAGTTTATTCAAAGCAAGCTGAAATGGGAGAGGAAAGAAAAAGCCTGCAGATGGCACTGCAGCACAGCAAGGAGAGACTGGTGATGTCAGGAAGGTTAGGGAGGTTTTATAGGGCACAAGAGACTTGGTGAGATTAAGGTGGAGGAAGTTTTTATTGAAGAAAAGGGAGGAGGGCAGTTAGGTTGTTCCTATCCAGCTCTCTGGCATCTGGTTCAGCCTATATAAGGGTAAATGTTTCAAACGTGTTTTCTTTTATAAAAAGGATGGAGTTACAGGGTATCTAAGAGGCAAGGCATGAGGAACCAAAGGAGCTACTCATTTGGGAAATAGAATATAAAGTTTTCCCATCCATTTAGGAACTTGGGAGTTACGCATAGTCACACAGCCTATCTCTTGGTGACCATTTAAGGTTAGGAGACAGTGAATCAGGCATAGGTGCTCCAGATATGGCCTTTCTGAAGACTATGTTCAAAAAGTAACATGCTTTCTCAGTCCCTCAGCCTATGACTCAGGTGCTGTTGGCAGGGAGGGCATTTCTCCCACAGGAGCTGTGCTCCCTTCATGGGAGGCTCTGTTTACTCTCCCACTCCCTGAATGGGAGCATACCTTCCATCATCTCGGGTTATGTACTCACCTCTCATCCCATGGCCAATCTCAACCTTTTTTGCCATGGGTAGAGTTCAAGAGGCAAGTGGAAGATGATCAGTTGGAGCCAAAGACACTGAGGTCATTCAATATCTTAGGAAGAATTCTCCCCTGTTCCCAAAGTGTTCTGACCCAATACAAGAAGGCTTCCCTTACCCATTGGATTTTCCATTGAAACACCAGCTCAGAAGTGTTTCATGACATCAGAAGGATTCCATTGCCTTCATCATTCAGGTGTCCCCTAGGGACATATTACAACATCAACCATTACCCCCAACACAAACATACACAAATCATTATGGTTAGGACTTACCTGTCACCACTGGAATTGGGCTTGGAATTGGTCTCTCCAGTCCTTCAAAACCTCACAGAGGGAGGAGGGTCATAAGACTCTCATGACACCCACATTAAGCCTAGCTTGTTAATTTTATGGAGTAGGAGGACCTGTCAGACCCTCATGAGACCTTCCAAAAATCGGCTCTCAGGAAATGCTCATGAAACTCCTCCACCTGAGATTCCTATAATCGCAGTTACTCAGGAGGTGGAAGCAGGAGGATCACAGATTCGAGGCCAAGGGCAGTATCCATAACTTAGGGAGACCCTGTCTGTATTAAAAAAAAAATAAAAAGGAGTTAGGCATAGTGGCTCATGCCTATAATCCGAGATACTTCTGAGGCTGAGGCAGGGGAGTAGCAGGTTCAGCCAGAGACAGTCTATAGAACTTAGTGAGGCCTGTCTCAAAATAAAAGATAAAGTTGCTGGGCATGGTGATGCACACCTGTAATAGCAGCAGCTGGGAAGGCAGAGGCAGGAGGATTGCAAGTTTGAGACCAGGGGCAGTCTGCATAATTTAGCAAGACTATGTTGCAAAAAGTAAAAAAAAAAAAAAAAAAGGGCTGAGGGTGCAGCTCAGTGGTCCAGCACTTGCAGAGCATGTAAGCGGGAGGCCCTGGGTTCAACCCCCACTACCACAAAAATAAATAAATAAATAAATAGATAGATAGATAAAAATAAAAAATAAAGTGAGGGCTTCTGGTGCAATTTAGTGATTGAATGCTTGTGAAGTGTGTGCAATGCATTGGGTTCAACACACCAGTACTACAAAAATCAACAAAATAAAAAGAGGGCTGGAGGTGCATCTCCATGGTAGAGTGCTTGCAATATATGCATGAGTCCTTTGGCTGAACACCCCAGTATTTAAAAAATAGCTAAATAGATAGGTATGGATGTAGATACAGATGTAGATATTGGAATCCTTCATGTGTCTGCCACCAGGTCATGCTGGGGTGGATTGAATTCTGCTGTGATGGTGAAAGCTATGCCGCCATACTGTGAGTACCAAAAGGTAGAGGCTACTTCAGGAATGTGAGGAGATCACAGGAACCATCCAGTAATTAGAAAAGGCAGAGATGACTCGCTAGCCCAAGGTCTTTTCACAGCCTGATGTGGTCAGCAAAGAAGCCAGGTGTCTCATATAGAGAAATTGTGGATTACAGGAGCTAAGTAAAATGTCATTGTAGCCAATACCACGCTTTTGAGATAGTGGCTGATACTCATGATGGGCTTATTCCTTGTTTTACTGTACCTTGATAGCTTGTTTAGTTTTTGTAGTGCTATGATATTGCACACAGGGCCTCACCCATGTTAGGTAAGTCCTATACCTCTGTGCCTCATCCCAGCCCCTTTTTATTTATTTATTTTTTGAGAAAGTGTTGCACTAAGTTATGCATGGCATTGAGTTTGTGATCCTCCTGTCTCATTGCCCAAAATTTCTGTGATTCCATTTGATGACCAAGGTGCCAGATATAACAATTTCTGTAATAATCCCTTAGCTGCTGAAACCCAAATCTAATATGCATTCTCCTGCAAAGGACCATGGTTGTCCTTCACATTACTTCCTGAAGGCTACATTTAAAGTATTAGTTGTTGTGGGCTGGTGGCCTTGGCATTTGCTTTATTATCCTTCCTATCCTCTGTAAAAAGGACTCATGCCATGGATGATGCAATGCTAACCTCTGAGTGTTTTACAGATTTGGAAAAGCACCTGGGAGATGGATAAATCCACCGAAAGGAAAGAGGTTGGGAAAAGAGTTCATACAAGGTGCAAGTGCCAGGTAAACTGTGAAATTCCTGGGAGTATCATGGTCACGTAAAATGTGTATCAGGTCAGGTAAGATGTGACATAGTTATTGAGAATTTCCTACAAAAGCCAGTGTTTATACAGGTAACACAGGTGTAGGTACCTGGGGGACTCTTGTGGGTACTGGCATATTTCATACTCAACATTTCTCAAGTTGCTGGTTCTACAACTAGATGAAAAAGAGGGTTTTCTGTGGGATTGGGACAGATGGGCTAAAGAGGCCTTCAAGAATGCTAAGATTCTGTAGGACAGTAAACAGCTGTGTCCTCCCATATCAAAGTGACCCTTCGTGCTGGAAGTTTCCAGGGTCTCAGAAAGCTTCAGCAGGGACCTGGGCAGAAACAACCTTAGCAAATAAGTTCTGATAGGGTTTGGGTCTCAAAAGAAATGGCCAGAAGCTTGCTATACAACACTAGAACAGTGCATGGTAACAATGCATAAAGCATTGTAGCAGGTGGAATCTATCACTGGTTCCACTTCAGTAACAATGAAAACAGCTTATCCAATAGGGAACTGAGTCGAGGAAAGAAACAATGCATTGCTAAAACATCAGTTGAAGAGTTGGAATGAAGACACCCTGGGTGGATGGCAAGGATTTTCGCAGAGTCCCTAAAGTTATTAACTGCAGACAACAGGGCAAAATGTGCACTACTCACAAAATGCAGGTTATTGCTTCCCCAAAATGCCGGTACAGAGGAGGGAAGCTGAATGAGGGAGAGGCCCATGGTTTGTAAGGCTCCACCTACGTGGGATGGTGGATTCTCTGATGCTCTGCTGTTCTGTTTTTCAATAGACTGGGATGGTGACAAGCTGTAGGAAATCAGAGGCCCCACCACCCCAGCTCCTGGTGTACTGCATGAGGGAGCCCCCAACAGTGCTAGAGATCTTAAGTTTGTTTCAATGCCACATTTTCTCTTTTGGAGCTATCCCAACTTTTGTGGAGTTTGCACTCTCACCTCTCCATTTTCATAGCAGATTCAGTAACTCCTTAGACAATTCCCCTTCCCATATGTAGTCTTTGATCTGCAGTCAGTAACTTATTAGGTCAGATATCATCTGTTTACTTGTCTATAGCAGGCACGCCTCATGCCCAGTCCACTAATCTTATCTTTAAATGTAAAGGTCCTGGACAGACTTGGATCACTTGACCCTCTCTGTTCCTCTTCTAAACAGGCCACCTATACTGAATCTTTCTCTACATTCCACAATTACTTACGTATACTCTATTAATAAGATACATCCCTTTCCCTAGAACAGAACTTTGAAATATTCATGTAAGTATAAAAGTAGATTGGGATGATAAAACATTTAATAAGTATGAAAGAAATCAAAATCACAAAACTTATTACAGTTTATTAAGTTTATTAAGAGTTTATTTTGCTATAAAGCACTGGCAGCTACTTCAGCACCCAAGGTAACTAAAAGTGAGGGAAAGCACAGTTCACTCTCCTACCTCTCTTGTCCCTCTGGGGTTCTACATTGCCTCTGTAAATTTTCCATTGACTCACTACCCCTATAGTCCCCTGGGATTCCAGCAATAATAGGATTGATGTATAAATATCTCTATGCCAAAGAACAGAAGCTATGCCAGGGGTGTAGACAATGGTAACAATTTGTTCTGGACAAGAGCGCAGAAGTAGCACCGAGATCCTGGTAACTGAGACCAGAGTTTCACTAAGACTGCTTAATTATGCACGCCTCATGCCCTGTCCACTAATCTTATCTTTAAATGTAAAGGTCCTGGACAGACTTGGATCACTTGACCCTCTCTGTTCCTCTTCTAAACAGGCCACCTATACTGAATCTTTCTCTACATTCCACAATTACTTACGTATACTCTATTAATAAGATACATCCCTTTCCCTAGAGCAGAACTTTGAAATATTCATGTAAGTATAAAAGTAGATTGGGATGATAAAACATTTAATAAGTATGAAAGAAATCAAAATCACAAAACTTATTACAGTTTTAAGAGTGATCTTCAACTAGTATCATAGGTTTACCTATGCATATAGGCATACAGTTATATACTACATAAACACACATATATATATACATATTTACACGCATATATACACATATGTATATATTCACTGATACACATAAACACCATTTTTGAGCCTCATTGACTCGAACAAAGAAGTCTGCAGTAATGAAAATTCAAAACAGTAGAAAATTAAAGTATCTGAGTCTTACAATTTATACAGGTGTACATTGAACTAGGTTCATTTTGGCCTTTTCATTCAAATCTACACTTAAGAGAGATTTCCATAAGGGGATCTGTGGCTCAGTTGTATAGCAGTTGCTTAGCTTGCATGAAACTTCAAACACAATCCTCAACATGGCAAAACAGAAATCCTAGCAGGGTGGTGCCTATGTCTAATTCCAGGAACATGAGGGAGGGAGGGAGGAGGATGGGAACTTTGGGGTCAGCAGCAGCCTGTGTAACTTATTCTCAAGATAAAAAATAAAAAGTGGGCTGGGGTGCAGCTCAATGGCAGAGTGCTTGAAAAGTATGCGTGAGATTCTAGGTTAAGGCTCTCAGTACCACAAAGCAAAACAACATTAAAAAAAACATTTCATACGTTTCTTTGTGTGGTTCCTTGGATGTTCTAGATGTATTACAGTATATACACTATATAATTGTTATAGAACTAAATTAGGTAATTGCGGTCAGTATTTCTTAAAGATGTAACATATGACCAGTTTGAAATTTTAGTTAAGAGCCAGTTTTTCAAGGTGAGATATTTACATTAATATATGAATAAATTAAAGAAAATTTCCTTTGAAATTCATGGTATAATATTTTTCCTAATCAATGAAGTCCTGTTGCTGTGCCTTCCTCCGGGGTTGGAGTTAAGAAAAAGGGTACCTCAATATATACTTCCTAATTATTTTCTATTAACTCAGATTATCACTCTGGAGACTTGCTTTACCCCAATAAAGTAAGTTCAGTATAAAGCCCTCCATAAGTTTTACTGCAGACTGTTTTTGTAAAAGCCTTTGCCTCTAATGTACTTTCACAAGTGCCCTTACTGTGTCTTAAGAAAATTAAGTAGGTACCTTTATAACCATGAGATCAGTGAGGTAGTGTCCAAGAGTCTCCACATTAGCCAGTGAATATAAGGAGATTTACAAGGTTAAAGTGTTGTAAGATGGTTATTCAGCACAGTGTGTAGTGAAAGTCCATCTCCACATTAGCCAGTGAATATAAGGAGATTTACAAGGTTAAAGTGTTGTAAGATGTAGTACAGTGTGTAGCGAAAGTCCATCCAGAATGGTTGTAACCAATTTTGACATTATGTTATGGATAAAAAGGATAAATGAACATTGGAATATAAACCAAAGAACCACAGTATATATTATCCTTACCTTTTGTAAACCATATTTTATGAATACCTTCTCAGTTTTCCCTAAAGACTGATGTATTTCAGTATTTTAAAAACATCAATCTTGAGTTGGTGGAGGTAACATAACCAACTACTTTTATGTTTGATACTAAGGGACATAACTGTCAATAAAATTATTGAAATGGAAAAAAGAAAACATATATATGTATGTATGTATACACACACACACACACACACACACACACACACACACACACACACACACTTCCTGTCTAACATATCAAAACTGGCCAGCCTGCTGTGCTGCACTGAGAGAACTCACAGGTGACTATTTCCACATCTGAGTAGACAACTGGAAATACGTCATCATCCGGGGCATTGCTTAAGCCAAGTAGGCTCCAGAAAGGTGACTTGTCTGGAGAGGGGAACAGAGGCCAGCAGGGACCAAACTTAGGGTGGTCTTCACTGTGAGGTGGTGTTTTTGGTCTTCATTTCTTCCTCCTGGTTTTCAATTCTGTGGCAGCCATAGAAATTCTGAATTTTTTTCTTTTGTATATATGCTCAATTTGTAGGTTTTTAGCATGTGTCTTTTCATCTACCCACTTAATATTGTACCCTCTGCAACAAAATTTAAAAGGTCCCTATTTCTCCTACTTTTGTTACCTTTAATCTGCCTTCACAAAGGTGATCTAAAGATAGCTTTTGCTTTTATATAGAAAAGCTTTAAATTACTTTCGCATTAAATCTTTGGTTACAAAAGTCATCCTGAGAGGCAATTTCTTGCTTTCAAAATATTTCCTTGTTAATATATCTGTCAAGGTGCTTCAAGAAATTTTCAGTAGGTTTCATGGTGGAGATGATTATTTCTGTGTTTATAAGAAATTCCTCTTAAATACTCGGTTCTATGTGAGTGTATAACCTCCAGTTTGTTTTTAATTCTACCACTCTATCCTTCTACCAAATTACACGTAATATCAGGGGCCAGTGACAGAGCTATTTACAAGCATATTTGCCACCATGTCACACAGTTCATCTTTTATTTTTAGTAGAGTATGTCATTGTTGTTAGGTACTGTCAAGTTAGGACCAACTCCTAGTAACCTTGTGTACCACAGAACAGATGAAACACTAACATACACCATGTCATGAACACAGACTTTTCACACTTGAGCCCCTGCTTTCAGCCGCTGTGTTTCTTCTCATTTTGAATCATGCTACATCTGCAAAAGGAAGTCCCAGGAGCTTTACTCCACTCACATCATTAAGGTTGTTGCTACATTGAGGAGGCACCTCTTCCCCAGTCCTTTCTTGAATGCCTGCCAGCTCATTTTCTGGCACTATATTTGACAGTGCTTCACTGCTCTTCATATGGTTTTCAGTTTCTCATGGTTTCGAGAGTGGGATGCCAGGTCCTTCTGGTCTTAGTCTGGAAGCTCAGCTGAAAAATTTTGGATGGCTCTGCTGGTATGTAAAATACCTATGGCACAGCTTTCAGCATCATAGCAACACACAGGGCCCTACAGCATGGCAGGCTAACAGACTCAAGAGAAAGTAGAGAGTATAGATAAGATTTATTAAAGATAGTACACTTTTTAGGAATAATTATGTGGAAAACTGACACCTTTGGAGAAGCATGGGTAGATCTGCAAAGAAACTGGGAAAACCTTTGTTCCTTGGGTGAATCAGCATAAGGCTGTTTCTCTTTCCCAGGAGAAGGTAAAGTTGCCTGAGAAGAGGAGACTTAAGCAGGCTTTTAGCAGGATAAGTGACTTGGATAAAAAGGGAGTATGAAGGGTCTGAAAAAAGGGAGAGACCTTCTCGTGTTCATTGGAGAGACAAGACCAGAGGTGCAAGGAGAAGGAAAGACAGGGTTTGTGGAAGGAGAGAGACAGGCAATTCATCTTTAAGTATCAAGGATTTTCCATAGCATATAGCTGTATTTTTGGTTTCTTTTCTGTGTAGTGGGGTGGAAGGTCAAACCAACTTCTAGAAGGAGCAATGCCTTGGATAGACAGAGAAGCTAGGAGGCCGGATAGAAGAGTGAGATGTACACATGGTGTTTGGAGAAAGAATAGCGGAGGAGCAGAGAGAAAGGAAGAGGGAGAGAGTTTGTGGAAAAAGAGAAAATTTGTGTCAAAGAATTATGGATTCTGCATACCAGTATGTAGCTGTTTTTTTGTTTCCTTCATGTACCTGGGGGGTATTTAAATAGTATTCAGTGATATGTGTTAATGCATGGTAAATTTAATCATCAGGATAGGTAAAGAGACCGATATAACTATCTCCTTGTGGGATTCGATATTGTCCAAATCAGAATACATTGTTGTTGTTAGGTGCCTTCAAGTCATTGTCCAACTCATAGAAACTCTATATACAACAGGCAAAACGCTATTTTCTGTTCTTCTCTGCAATTCATAAAGTTATAAATGGCTGAATTTTCGGGGGGAGTGGGCTACCAGGTAGTCTCCCAAGACTGCAGCACCTGTTATTCCCAGACCGTCTCTCATCCAAGTAGTAACCAGGCCTGACTCTGCTTAGCTTTTGAGATCTGACAGGATCATATTCCACAGTGGTACAGCTGCAGGCAGAATACCCGTAGTCAAGTGGAAATTTACAGCCATGGTGCAGGTATAATAGGTCAATAGAAAGAAAATTATTTATTAGCAATAGTGATCCTGTCTTCTGTAAGGGTCTAGATGGTCAAGTATCTTCTTTGGAATGGAGGAGTATGAGAAACCTAAGCAGATATGTAGGGTTGTTGTTGTTGTTAGGTGCCGTCGAGTCGGTTTCCGACTCATAGCGACCCTCTGTACAACAGGGGAAACACTAATGTCAGTGCTTCTCTGCTGTTCATAGGGTTTTCAATGGCAGACTGATTTTTGGGAGGGGGTTGCCAGGTCCTTCTCCCAAGCCTACAGCTTCTGATGTTCCCAGGTGGTCTCCCATCCAGGTACTAACCAGGCCCTACCCTGCTTAGCTTCCGAGATCTGACGGGATCGGATGCCACAGGGCTACCGCTGCAGGCATGATATGTAGGGTAGGAAATCTTATTAAACTGAATTTGATCTTTTAAAAAGTACTACATGGATTAGTCTGTAAAAAGATTCTGGAGCCTGACTAAAGTTGCATTATGCAAATAGTCTTTGTCAATGTGAGGAAATTTAAGTTTTTGTGTTGCTATGGGTATTCTGGGAATTTAACCTATGCCTTTGTGCATGGTGTGCATGTGCACCTACATTGTGCTAAACATGAAGCTCAGAGTTCAAATTTTTGTGAAATGTTCCTTCTCCTTCTCTCTCTACATTTGAAGGGGAACACAGGTATTTTTCATAACTTCCAAACTCATATACTTTGTTTTGCACAACCTGATGCAATTTGTCCAAATGATTCTCAAGCTCAGCATATGAAAGTGGCATTTGGGAATCAGAATTCCTTATACTCTGCCTCACCTGAATTTGCATCACATGACTTTCTGCCTCTGCTCACAGCGATGGTGATTTCTTTTATGTAAATAGAAATCTCACCTATCTTAGCTTCTCCCCTTTATGGTTCATTTGTACTCACGCTTTGTTTAGTCCACCATGTCAAGTGTTTATTATAGATTGTTTTCAATGGTTTTCTTCAATCAGCAACATTTTTTTATTAATGCTCAAAGAGTTCTAACTTCTTTCTTTCTATTTTCCTTTGTGTGTGTGTGTGTGTGTGTGTGTGTGTGTGTGTGTGTGTGTGTGTGTAGTACTGGATGTTGAACCCAGAACCTTGCTTTTGCATGGTTTGCAAGTGCTATACCCCTGAGCTGTACCTCAAGCCAATTTTTTTACTATTTTTATTTTTAGACAGGGTCTCCCTAAATTATGCACACTGCCTCTGATCTCGAACTTTTAATCCTCCTGCCTCTGCTCCCGAGTCATTGGGATTATAGGTAGGAACCACCGTGCCTAGCAGGAGTTCTAAATTTTGTAATTTAATTCCAGAACTGACTCCTTTCTCTAGTTTGGATATATGCTGTTCCCCAGTATTTCTGCTTGACTCTTGTATCCATCTGGCAAAGGCAATTGTTCTCCCACATAGTGTGCATTAGCATCACCTGGGGCTTGGGAGTACAGTCAGCACAACCTCCTACCCAGGGTAATAGCTCAGAGGTCTGGGAGGGGGCCTGCCCATGTGCTTTTCTAATCAGGGCCAGTGTTAGTCCGAGCACCACACTGAGAGAGTGAATAGCTGACCAGTGTGATTGCTTTCTCAAACCAGGGGTAGAAAAATCACTAATGTGTACATTAAGATGTACATTAAAAATTTCTAATAAAAAAGAAAAATCACTAATGTGTGTGAAATCAGAGGGGAAAGCAGGACTGAACCTCACTTTGAATACTTGAACAGGAATTTTACAGACTCAGACTTGCTCACGGGCTGGGTAGAAGGCTGCTTCATAGCAAGATAGTCATATGCCCATCCCTTATCCTATTGAATCAGTATCCATGGTAATTCTTATTATCCTTATGTGATTTTTAAAGAAGCTCTGGCCTCCATCCCTTCCCAGTTTTCAAGTAAGAGAAGCAAAGCTCAGCTGAGAGAGCGTGTGGATGGCTAATGCTCTGTGGCTATGTTTTAATGCAACTACTGTTTAAGGTTTTTTCTGGAGACCTACAGGTGTGGTAGTCCTTCAGGTTTGCAAGGATTTAGAGAACGTGCCCTTGGGCTGGTGGCACAGTTCCGTGGTAGAATGTTAGCCTAGCTTGGGGAGGCACTGGGTTTGATCCATGGCTCTTCAAAAGAAACCAAAGATTTTATCCTAGAGATAGTCTACCTTCCCTCCCACCCAATTACATTCACCTCTTTTGTCGGTGACATTCCATGATTTCCTGATGGGGATTCACATCCCCATCAGTTCTGGAAGTAGCAATGATCTAGGGATAGCCACAAAATTCTAGATATAAAAGACTTTTCGGACAGAGTTGCCTGAATACAGAAAGATGTCTGTCAGACCCAGAGTCCCTGGAACTGAACCTACAAGTTCACCTTTGCGAAGTCTTGAAACACATGTTTAAGAACATTGACATCATTCATGTGTGCAGAGTCTACCAGAGCACCCAGTGAATCCATGGTGAGCAAGTTCTGTGCATTTATGGCCTCGAACCACAGGAAGTGTTGCTGCCTGCATGGCACCAGAATCATGTTGGTGTGCATTCAGGCAGAGCCTGCCACCTTTTAATTTACTGTGATTCTAATTTGGTTTTGAGGTCATAGAGTGGGAGCGGCTGGGATTCAGAAACCTAAGGCGTGGGGGATTGCTATAATGCAGGCAACAAGGAAGGTCAGTTACTCCATGTCATCCTGTGCTCAAAGAGATATAGCCAGAGTAGCTCAATGCTGAGGGAACCAGTAGCCTAGACCTTGTGTGTGACCTTATATCCTGTCATAACTGAGGGGCATTATCTGCTTCAGACTTTGTATTTTCCAGCCACATGGTTGATGCTGCAAAGGAGGAGGGCACAGCCTTGTAAGGCATATCTCTGTAATGTTCCCCAGCCCAATAATATAGCTGTTGGTTTGAACTGTTGTCCAGTCAGGTCCGACTCATAGAGACCCTCATAGGGTTTTCCATGGCTGATTGTTTCAGGATTGCTTCAGGAATGAATTGCCTCGTCCTTTTCTTGGTTTGGGGTGGGGCGGGGATTGAAGCCAGGTCTTTGGAGAGTGTTCAGCAGCATTCTACCAACTGAGCTAAACCCCAACCTGAGGAGTTTTAGATGACTATTAACTGAATTTGAGTTGAACTGAGTTGTGCTGGAAAAGCACTTCCCTGATTCTAAGTCCCTCTAAGACTCATAGAAGGGATAGTGTATTTCAAATGATTGATTGATGTTGATAGGTGCCATCTAGTCTGTGTCCAACTCATAGGGACTGTATACATGACAGGTGAAACATTATTGTTGATGCTTCTTGCTATTTATAGGGTTTTCAATGGGTGATTGTTTTTTGGGTGTGACATGCCAGGTTCTTCTCCCAAGTCTACAGCACCTGGTGTTCCCAGGTGGCTTCGCATCCAAGGACTAACCAGGCCCAAACCTGCTTAGCTTCTTAGATCTGTCAGGATCAGATTCCAGAGAGGTACAACGACAGGCTTCAAATGATTATCATTAGAATATTGAGTGAGACTTAAATAGAAGAACATGGTGTGTGACAATGTTCTTTCCATGTGTGTTGACAGACTTCA
>VMDO01032456.1:0-18986 GCA_007922755.1 Pedetes capensis | reverse complement strand
TTTTTTTTTTTTTTTTAGAAATTTTTAATGTACATCATAATGTGATTCATTTTGACATGCTTTTCATTGTGACAATTTTCATATATGCAATTTGATAAACATTATTCATATAGGTTACCCCTTACCCTCCTCTATGTTTCCCCCCTACCCCCTTCCCATCTAAGTTTCCCATCCAAGTCTTTTCTATCTTTTACCCTCATAGGGTTTTCAATGGTTGATTGTTTCGGGATTGCCTCGGGAGTGGATTGCTACATCCTTCTCCCATTTTTTGTGATGCTGGGAATCGTACTCGAGACCTCAGAGCCTGCAGAATAGCAGAATGAGCTAAATCCCAGCCACAGTGGGATGACATAGGATAGCAGTAACCCACGTTCCTACCAGAAACAGGCCCTGTGGATAGGAGATATTGGCTTCAAAGACAAAAAGCCTCTTCTTCCCACGGTGAAACTCATAAACAGTCTACCCATAAAAATACTACGCCAACCAAAGAAATCCTGACTTATTCTCAGTTCTTATCTACAGTGTAAAAATTATCTACTCCTCACCTCTGTACAAGAAAGCATGAAGGAAAAGTTCAATGAGTTTAACTTGCCCAGCAGGATCTACTCACGCCTCCCCCTGGAGAAACAGCAGGCATGTCCAAGGCTCACCTGCAACTCTTTCACAATCATGAAGCACAGGAGCCTGTCTAACCCGTTCAGACCGAAGGTGCCTAAGGTGGTCTGGATTTCCGAGAAGAGGCGGCTGCTGGTCACTTCTTGATGAGTTTTCATATCGTACCAGGTGTTCAGCTGGTCTATGTGACAAGTCATCCTAAAACAAAAGCGAAATGGACTCAGCAGTCCTAGAGCAGCTCACAGTGTATCCTAAACACAAGTGAAACTCAACAGGATTTGGGACATCAGAACCACAGAGACATGACTTGGGTCTCTACTATCTCTGCCTAGCACCCAATCTGTCTGCCTGGTGACTACCAGTGAGGTCAACTTCAGTGCGGCCACCCTCCCTCCAACGCTGCCTCCTTGATTTCACTTATTCCCACTGAGTCGGGCAATTGATCAAGAACTATGCTGAGAAGACAAGGTTAGGTTCAACTGTCAGGCTGGGGGAACATTAGTGCCCAGGTCTCTGTGTGGTCTTTACATTGCCAGAGACTGGGAAAAACACAACCTAGTATCATTTCCCTTTGGTCAAGAAGGGATTTAGAATCTTTATGTTCTAACATTTAAGATTAGGATGACAAGCTATTTATTCTTTCCTTTTAGTTCCTTTTTTTTTTTTTTTTTTGCGGTACTGGGGGTTGAACCCAGGGCCTCGCGCCTGCATGCTCTGCAAGTGCTGGACCACTGAGCTGCGCCCCCGGCCCATTTTTTTTTTTTTTTTACTTTTTGAGACAGGGTTTCGCTAAGTTACGCAGACTGCGTCTGGTCTCGAACTTGCGATTCTCCTGCCTCCGCCTCCTGAGCTGCTAGGATTACAGGCGTGCGCCACCACGCCTGGCCCTTTTAGTTCCTTTAGCTGCAGAAGCCACCCTCTGGGTCTCTCTCAATGATTCCTCATAGCCTCAGCAGCCCTGCCTGATGATAACAATAGTAGCGACCAACTCTGTCTACTGAGTGCTCAGTGTTATTCAACGTTGCCTCATTACCGAGTGGGGAAGTACAAGTTATTTAATTCCCACTTTACAGGTGAGAAAACTGAGGCTCAGACAAGCCTGATTCCAATACAACACCCTAACCATCACTTCAAACCTTTGGTTCTGAAGTTTTGGAGGAGGGGCCTCCGATCACTGGCAGAGCCTGTTAAAAATGCAGATGCCCAGATTCCATTCCTGGGAATCTGATTCAGAAGGTCTAGGGTGGAGCCTCAGCCTCTGCATTTCCAGCAAGCTCCACAGATGTTGGTCTGACGGTCTAAAAACCACCAGCTACCACATACCTTTACCAGAATGGGGCTTGGGAAAGAGCTAAAAGCCCCAGGAAGAAGGGAGATTAAACTCTAATGTAAATGTGAACAAAACCAGATGGCTTCCAGAACTGCATACAACTTCCACTTTGGGAATTCAACGACTTCTTCTGATACCCACTGCTAGCACTTTGCACGTCTCATTTGAGAGGTTCCCAATTCTGCTGAGGAAATCATTATGTGACATGGGAATCCCAATCAAGCCTAATCCTCTCTGCATGGATTAACAGGGCACTAGGTGAGCAGTTCTCTAAAAGGGCATCAGTGATACAACCCACGGGTACCAAAAAAAAAGGAACTGTAAGACTTTTAGGATCCTTTGCTTTTCTTGGCCTATGACTCATAGACAAAATTTCTATTTTTGTTGGAAATGTTAGAAGAAGTTTATATATAGTTTGTCAACTTTCACAAGTCTTCAGAGACAAAATAAGCCTGGATTAGAAGGCAGTACAACAGCAGTCATCAATCTTTTTGCCACCAGGGGCCTGTTTTATGGAAGGCAATCTAACAGCTTGGCTGTTCTGACAGGAGATGGAGCTTGGGTGATAATGCAAGGTATAGGGAGTGGCTGTAAATACAGATGAAGTTTCACCTGCTGCTTCCCTCCTATTGTGTGGGCTGGTTCCAAACAGGCCATGGACTGGTCAGTGGCCTGGGGGTGCTGGGGACCCCTGTAGTACAGGGCATTTAATTTGCACAAATTCAACTATACATGCGTAGGTGGAAAGAGAAAGAAGAGGATCATTCTTTTTCCTGAGTAATTCCACCAATCATTGTACTCAGTGAACATGTGCTTTCGGGTAAACTGAGACAGAAGAAATGGACCTGTTCTTCCTTCAGCTGACCTTAGTACAACTTTGAGGTACAAATGAAGAAAAGGGAGGAAAACAAGTTCAGCTGGGCTTACTTGCTACTCTCTACTGTGGTTGCTGTTGTTGTTAGGTGCCATTCAGTCGGGTACAACTATAGTGACCCTCATTGGATTTTCAATGGCTGATTGTTTCAGGATTGTTTTGTGGAGTCATTTAAAATATTCTCAAGGGTAGTTTTAATTACATGAGATTTCTGCCTGTTCCCTGCTGAATGCAGAACTCAGATGACCTGAATGCACACTGGGATTCACTGTACATGAGGCTATGTGGTCTGCCCTTCAATAGCACAGTCCTTAAGAGCTGGGGGCATGGCGTGCCTTTGGGGCCCACCATTTATTAACTGTATGATGTATGGCAAGTGACTAAGCTTTTCTGTACCTCAGTTACTTCATTTTAAAAGTGGGAGTAACAACGGTGCCTATTTCCTAAGATTGTTGTAATGAATAAATGCACAGACGTGTATAATGTGCTAAGAAGGGTACACGGGTAAGTGCTCAGCAGATGCCAGTTTTTATTATCCAAATGCTTGCATGCTTTTAGCTAAGAAGAGGAGGTCATCTTCAAAGGTCAGGATGTGAACTGACAAGTGGAAGACCCAGGCCTGGAACAGGTAATGGGCCTCTGTGATCCAGGCATATATGAGATCGTCCGTGGGGCTCAAGGCTCAGCCAATTCCTGAAATACCTACTTTGGGTCTGTGATCCGCAAGATTTCTCTGCAGAGTCGACCAATAAACGTCACAGACTCATCCACAGGGGTAAACTTTGGTATTGGAATATGAGTGGACTGGTACATACTTTGCCAGTCTTGAATCTAGGAAAAAAAAAAAACCCAAATATTTAATGCATCTTTGATAAGGTAATGCAGTTAGTCTTTCTCTGTATAGTTTTACAAAGATCAAATTGCAGGAAGAATCACAGGAAGAACAATCAATGTTCTTTGGTTTTGAACTTTAAAAACTTATTTATAACCTCCCAGAAATACCTCATAATAACATCAATAAAAAAGGAAACAGGTGTGAAAAAAGGTGAAGCCACTAAGGGGAAGTGAGACGAGGAAACGCGGAAATGTCTGTTTTTCTGTCTTGTGAGTTGACATGTGCAGTGTAATATAAAAATCCAAATATCATAAAGCTGGATGATACTTAAATCTTTTGAAAATGTCACCTGAATCCTGTCAGTTCCTTACATTAAAACCTGGCAGAGTGGCTTCTTGTTAACTACTGACTAAAATTTCAGTGTGGACACTTCTGAATCTGGGGCTTTTTCTTCTTTATTCAACTTTAAAAAATGGGCAAAGGACTTAGTAGACATCCTTTCAAAGAAGATATACACATAGCCAGAGAACACATAAAAAAATGCTCAGTGTAGTTAGCCATCTATTGTTAGGCGCCATCAAGTCGGGGCCAACTCATAGCAACCCTATGTACAAGAGAATGAAACACTACTCAACATGGCGCCATGCCCAGCATTATTGTTAGTTCTTCTCTGCTATTCCCAAGGTTTTCAATGGCTGATTGTTGTGGGATTGGGCTGCCAGGTCCGTCTCCCAACCCTACCGCAATCAGTATTCCCAGGCGGTCTCCCATCCAAGTACTAACCAGGCCGACCCTGCTTAACTTCTGAGATCAGACGTGATCAGATGCCAGAGTGATACGGCTATAGGCTAATTAGCCATTAAGGAAGCATAAATAAAAATCACACTAAGATACCAGTTCATATCCAGTAAATGAATAAAATGAAAAAAAAAAAAAAAACACCAAAAAAACCAGCAAGTGTTAGGACGTGCAGAAAGTGGGATCCTCCTGCACTGCCAGTGGGAATGGAAAGTAGGGCTGTTGCTATTAAAAAGAGTTTCATAGAGCCTGAATAGGTTAAACAGAGCTTCCAGGTATGAACCCTGACCAAACCAACTGAAGAAGTCCTGAGGCTTTTGAACTTTCGGTCACTCAGGTTATAGCAATTACGGCAAACAGCTATAATTCTGTATCCGTTTAGTTACTTATGTCTGCTTTCTGCTTGGGATGGAAACCTCCCTAAAGTCAGGTGCCACATAACTCTTCCGACACCCTGAGGGCTTCTGAAGGTGCTCTGAAGGTACTTACTGATTTTAGTAACTAGTTAATTAACTTTCTTGTTGGCATCCCCAAGGTTTGGAGGGTAAATTTTAAACATGATAAATAGAGCCGGGCATGTGACTCAGTGGGAGAGCACTTACAAAAGCATGTGTGAGGCTCTGGGTTCAACCCCCTAGCACCACAAAAGATGAAAAACAAATATAGTCAAGAACTTTAAAATTGATTAGATACCTTTGTTCTTAAGAAGTTATTACACTCTTGCTCCACGTTATAGTTTATAATACGAGAGACTTCTTCCTGCCAAATCTTCAGACCGTAAATGTTGACATAGTCCTGAATGTATTCAAAAGAACGGTGGAATCCGTCCATGGTGGCTCCCAGCTCTTTCAATTTGGGCATCAATTCACTTGGCTGCGACAAGAGGAAATGCACATCGATTACACTGGAGTAGATTCCCAACTATTGATAGTTACATCAGATTTTAAGTGATATACCCACTAAGGGACTTTAGTCATATTTTGAGACATAGTTGAAGCTCTTGGGAATTCTTCTTTCCTACTTCAGGTAGGATGACTGGCAACTGATGGCAGACATTCAGCCAAGAATAGATTTCATTCTTTGGGGAAGGAAGCTTCATATAAAGAAATGTAAAAAAAATCAGTTTCCATGATTTCACTCACATCATGTGGTGAACATGTCTGATCTTGTTGTGGCTATTAGGTGCCATCAAGTCGAATCTGACTCATAGTGACCCTCATAGAGTTTTCAGTGGCTGACTGTTTTGGGGATTATTTCAAGAGTGGACCACCACATCTTTCTCCCATTTTTTCAGTGCTGGGATTGAACCCAGGTCCTCAGAAAGTATGGAAGAGCTCTCTACCAACTGAGCTAAATCCTACCCTTCAAATCTTAGAACACTTACAATATTTTAAATTGAATTCACGGAGGTGAAAGATACCCTGCACCTATTCAGGCCTATTTACTTTTCTCTTCAGAAAAATTTACTATATTTTCTAACAGGTAAAGCAAAATATAAGTTATGCCATTTATGGTTCCTATCTGCTTTAGGGTTAACAAATTCTTTGAACTATAAGAGATAACTCTAAACATAAACAGCAGTTCAAGTCTTAAACTTGGGGGCCAATAGGTAAAGGGAGGAGGCACTGGTTTTATCTTTTTATTTTTTAATTTAATTTTTGTTTTGGTGGGACTTAGAAGTTGAACCTAAGGCTTCACATATGCTTTGCAAGTGCTCTATCACTGGGCTGCACCTCTAGCCCACTTTTCATTGTTTAATTTGAGACAGGGTCTTGCTGAGTTATACAGGCTGCCCCTGGCCTCAAACTCACAATCCTCCTGGCTCCACCTCCTGAGTCACTGGGATCACAGGCTTGTGCCACTGTTCCCACCTGAAGTGTTGGTTTTATAAAAGGATTTTCTTACCAGTGGATTATAAAAAGGATCAAATAGCACATCAGTTGCTGGCACTGAAAATCATACATTAGGTATACATGAGAGAGGGGGAAAGGTCTTGTTACAAACAGTGTTCTAGTCCATGTCAAGAACTGAGTAGAAAACAAGACAGACACACTCATTTTGGTTATTTGGTACCTTGGCTCGAGGATTGAATATCAGTCCCCTGTGAAGGGCAAAAGCAACCCGTTTAACTAGCTCCTTCCTTATTCCATCTTCCAGCAACTGCTTAGGATCCACCTAAGTACAAATCAAAAGCATTAAATGGCAGTTAAGAAAGAGTCTTGAAGAAATCCAGAGGAAAGATGATTTCTAGAATCTGTAGTGTAGCATTTCTAAATGATCGGAATATTTGTTTTTTCCTATCCCTATTTGATCTTGCGCAACTTGGACTGACATAGTAAATCTGTTAGCTCTTTGGGATTCAGTTAATATCAGTAAGTTTGATGATAATTTTACAACATGATATTTCCAAGATGGCGAGTATGGGAAGTTTTCAATTACCTTACATTTTAATCATTTTATTACACATAAAGTGTGTTTTTGTATCACCCGGAGGAGGTGGGTGCATGAAGGGCTTGTGTCTGGATTCAGCTGGGTGTCTTTTCTCCAGATATTATGTCAGAGTACTTTTCTCCATAGGAGCAAACTCAAGATTTGGATTGCACCACTCTGTAAATTTAATAATTCTTTTCTTTCAGTGTTCTTTGACGCTGTTGTAATAGGGAGATCAAACAGGGAAGTAAATCTATCTAATGCATTAAGTTTACTTTACTAGTTATTTTTTCTGTAATGAGAAAGCTTTTGTTTTTCTCTTAAAAAAAAAGTCTCCTATCAGATCCAGAAAACATCGGAGGGTTTGAACATATTCTTTGAATTCCCTAAAACTTGTTTCTTCTACTTTTAATTCGTAAAGAACCACTATTTAAAAAGTCATAAGCAGAACTCATATGTTCCATTTGATTTTGATTCTACTTAAACTTCAAAGAAGATTAATGCAATAGAAGTTGCAGAAAATACAAAATCCAGAGAAACTTGCTGAACTACATTGAGACTATGTAATTGACCATATCCAGGCTACAGAAACTATAGAGCAAAGGTCTAGGGCTCTTTTTTTTTTTTTCCTTTTTTTGTGGTACTGGGGTTTGAACCCAGGGCCACATGCTTGCATGCTCTGCAAGTGCTGGACCACTGAGCTACACCCTCAGCCCTTTTTTTTTTTTTTTTTTTTTTACTTTTTTGAGACAGGGTTTCACTAAATTACACAGACTGCCTCTGGTCTTGAACTTGTGATCCTCCTGCCTCCACCTCCCAAGCCGCTGAGATTACAGGTATGTGCCACTGCGCCCGGCTTAGGTCTAGGGTTCTTTAACAGATCAATTGTAAGGAAAGAAAACAATGGAGAAACCTGTCAATTAGAAAATACTTAAACTATAAAAAAAAGGAAAAATACTTAAAAGATATCTATCTATTTTTTCTTAAGTATGCAAGTCTAAACTATTGTTGAGGAGGAGGAGGACAGGAAGACGAGAGGAAGGGGAGGGAATAGAAAGAGGGGAAGGAGAGGAAGAGAAAAAAGGAGAAGAGGAAGAGGAAGGAGAGGAAGAAGAAGAAGGAGAAGGAGAGAAAGGAGAAGGAGAAAGACAAGAAGAGGAAGACGGAAGGAGACAGGGGGAGGAAGAAGGGGAGGAAGAGGAAGAGGAAAGAACTGATTTGTTGAAACAGAATTCAATGCTTTCATGAATCCAAAGGTCTCATGTAGCTCCCCCAATTCTTCCTGGATTTTCACTCATGTACAGAAATGTTCATAGTTAAGAGGTTGTCTTCACACAGCCCCTTCCTCATACTTCTATTTCCTTTCCCTTAGAGTTATAAACAATTAACAGTTTTCATATGTATCCTCCAGATGTTTCTCTGTACATTTATATGTATAAATATTCATCCTTCTAAGCAAATATGAGTTACAAATCTAAATAGGACACATATATGTTTATATATCTGGTATATAATGACATACCATAATATATTTGTAGTTCTGCAATTTGCTTTTCTCATTTTGTCTTGGAAAATTTTCAGCAGCAAATTCTGTTTGAATGGCTGTAGATCAGTCAATAGAATGGATGCATCATGATAGATTTACCCACTCCCATACTGACGGAGCCTGCAGCTATAGCCCTGTGGCATCCGATCCGGTCAGATCTCGGAAGCTAAGCAGGGTCGGGCCTGGTTAGTACCTGGATGGGAGACCACCTGGGAACACCAGAAGCTGTAGGCTTGGGAGAAGGACCTGGCAACCCCCTCCCAAAAATCAATCTTCCATTGAAAACCCTATGAACAGCAGAGAAGCACTGACAATAGTGCTTTCCCCTGTTGTACAGAGGGTCGCTATGAGTCGGATACCGACTCGACGGCACCTAACAACAACAACAATACTGACAGATGTTTAGATCATTTCTATTTTGTTTTTCTGGCTGCTTCTAACAAAGAACACTTATATGTATATCTCTGTCTATCTCTCACTTGTCTTATCAATCAAAGTGAAGCTACAAGTATACTTTTTGAGAGTTTTTAAAATACATTATGAATTATTCTGAGGTTAAAGAACTGTGGGGGCTACAGGAGTCCTTCCAAAAGCCCGGAGTTCTTACTGTTAGACTGGCAGAGTCTACATGGGCTGAATGGAGTAAGTCAGTGGGATATTCCTTCTGCTCTTATTATCTGAAAAATTATGGTGAAAGAGTTACATTTTACTAAATAGTCTTTCTTTTAAAAACTATTAGGCTTTACCACATTCTTCCTGTGCACGTCACTTTGCAGTGCTAAAACTCATTCTGTATGGATTAGACAAATGTGAATAATTAGTGTGTGCACTCTCTATACATCATTTTGATTAAACTGGTGGTTGTTGTTGTTGTTGTTAGGTGCCATCGAGTTGGTATCCAACTCATAGCGACCCTCATAGGGTTTTCAATGGCTGAGTGCTTCGGGATTGCCTTGGGAGTGGATTGCCAGGCCCTTCTTCCATTTTTGCGGTGCTGGGAATTGAACTTGGGGCCTCAGAGACTACAGCGCAGCGCTCTACCCACTGAGCTAAATCCCAGCCTAATGAAACTTGAGCAGATTCTATTAATATTCCAGGGGCATGATTTCTTTTTAGTGTATTTAAGGGCAATATACACAAAAGTTCCATTTCTATTTGGGTTCATTTCCTCTCTTCCTTTATTTTCTTGGATGCTAGTAACACAAATGCTAATATGCCAGTTTGATAGCTACCATTTTTTAAAAAATCAGAAATGGTCAGATTCGATCCACATCATATAAACAAAAAAATAAAAGTATCATGAACTACGTGAATGGGCACATCACTAGTCACTGCAAGTTTCTAAAATAAAACATTAATAAAATATCACTTTGTACTTCTTGGGATAGCAAAAAATTAGGAAGTGAATAATACAAGTATTGGCGAGATATGGCAGATCCCAGGAAACAGTCATTTCAGAAGGTAATCAAACAGAGTAAGGTAAATTGGCCCTCATTCTGTAGAGTCTATTCCAAGGTATGGAGATTTCAGGGAACTTCCTGCATGGATGTGGATTGGGGACATATTTAGAGATGTTCATGATGACATTGGTTGGGATAATAAGGCGCACAGGAGTCTGGCAGTACCATTAAATAAAATGTGGAATTTGATACGGCAGTAAGAAGCAGCCAACTATCTGACCTATAGCAACATAAACAAATTTCAAAAGCAATAATCAATGAGAAAAGACGGGAAAAGAATGAGATTTAGAGTACAATGATATAGATAAGTGAAAAACACAGGCACATATAAATATCACACGCTAAAAATGAGGATACTTGTATATTTAGGGATACATATCAAAAATACAGGGTGGTGGTTATGAGCAATGGGAATGGGAGTGAGGATCCAGGAAAGAAAAAAAAAAAATAACAAAAGCTAAGAGATTGCTTCATGCTTGAATATCTCAGTGATGGCAACGGCCTGTGAACAGAAAAGTATAATTATCTTAGCTCTCTGCACCTGGGGTGCAAAATAAAAATACTAAAAAGGAACAAAGAGTTGGGTGTGGGGCCACATGCCTGTAATCCCAGTGACTCAGGAGATGGAGGCAGGTGGATCTCAAGTTCAAGGCCAGAGACAGCCTATGTAACTTAGACCTTGATGTGAGATAAAAAATTTAGGAAAAAGGGGCTAGGGGTGCAGCTCTGTGATAGAGCACTTGCAAAGCATGCATGAGGCCTGGATTCAGTGCCCAAGTACTGAAAAAAAAAGGGGGGGAAGGGAAGGAAGGAAAGAGAAACACAGTAAGGAGAGGGGGAGAAACAAAAGCAGAAAGCAAATTGCCTGTGGAAATTGGGGCGTTTTCTTTGCTTTGCTATGATAAGAATTCAATGAAATAGATTTTTCTTAGATTTAAATAACTCTTGAATAAAATAGTTACCATGACCATACATTTTCTCTAGAACTACAAGAAATTCCAAGATTATGCCATAAGATTGCCTTAAATTATTATGAGAAATAAAGATAATAATGCTCTCTCTTTCTCTATCAATAAATGAGTAAAACTAAAATCAGAATGTGAAACAGCCGGATGGTAACATCACTCCCTGTCCCACGCATGATAATTACTAGGAAGATCCAACCAACCAACCACAAGGCCACCTGGATGAGCATCAAGACCGTTACCTTTATGATGCCGACCAAAGTCGTTTTCATCATTAAGATGCCTTCAGTAAAAATGGAAATAGCATGAGTCAGCTTGGCAACCTTCAACAAAGAAAAAGGGGCATAATGAAGTACTTCAGATAAAAGACTCATCATTTCTATGATTGGCCAGTAGTCTTGAAATGGGCAAAGACAATAGGAAACGAATGTGTCGCTATATAAAGGACATCCCTGTTCACACGCCCCAGAGAGAAACAAGGCCTTGTGGTGTAAGTGAAAGGCCACTGGTAGACAGACTGGGAAACTGAGTCAGATGACGTCAATCAGTTCTTTAACTGTTGACCAAGCACTTCCCCTTTCTTGGGATTTGGTTTCTCATATCTAAGCTTCAGGGCAGGACTTGATTATGACAGTGGTCCCTTCCATCTGAGAAAGACTAATTGAGACTGTGGGAGGTAATCTTCCCCTTATCTGGCCTCCATATTCTTTTCAAACAACACCAGAAGACACTGATAAGGTAGAAAGGTCATGTATTTTTGAGTCAGAATAAACACAGAAATAGCAAACTTGATAATCTAAATCCCCGATATCTGTTTTGGGTTGCATCAGAAAATGGGAAACTGACACTGGACATCACATTTTCAATCTTCAGTTGATTTTACTTTCCATATCTTTAAAAATTAAGTTCGAGGAGAAAGAAAAGTAGAGGTGCTTGAGGAGAACCTTTGAGGTTGCTTAACTCTCACGTGGGAAATGGTTAAAGAAACATAGAATATTTTTGACTCCCAACTTACAATGGCTTGACTTCCTTTCACTTTACAATGGTGCAAATGTATGCGAATACGACCATTCTATTTTTCACTTTCTACAGTATTTGATAAATTACGTGAGATAAACGACAATTTCATTATAAAATAGTTGTATTGGATGATTCTGCACAACTGTAGGCTAATGTGAGTGTTCTGAGCACCTTTAAGTAGGTAAGCTAAGCTATGTTCAGTAGATTGAGTGTATTAAATGCATTTTTGACTTAGGGTATTTTCAACTTAAGATGGATTTATTGGGATATAACTCCATGGAAAGTTGAGAAACACTGAAACAAAAGAGGAACACGAATGTGAAAAGTCTAGGTAATCCAGCCCCAGGAGAACAAGGGCAGTTTACCGAGAATGTTCAGGAGAAAAGTGACTGGCTGAGCTCCATCGCCACTGAGGAGATTTGTACAAGCAAGTTGGTCTGGCGGTCTTCGGAATACGGCAGGAGTCACAGGCCTGTGATAGTTCATGGTTTTGGGTCTTAAATATCGAAAGGCAGAAATCAAAGAGACACAGCACCTCGTATCGTGGCGCAAGCTGAGCATAGTCCCTCAGCTTGTCCTTGTCCAGGCGGGTAGGCACTTCAATGATATCATGGGTCTGAAGCTTTATGATCTTCAGAAGAGACGTAAACATGCTCTCTGGAATAATCTGCAAAACCTTTAGTGAATGGGAAAGAAAGATATACAAATGAACATCTATATTACTTTTCTTGCTGTTGTTAGGTGCCATTGAGTTGGTGTCCGACTCATAGCAACCCTACATACAACAGGTGAAACACTATTGTCAGTGCTTCTCTGCTACTCATCGGGTTTTCAATGGCTGATTGTTTTCTGGGAGTGGGTTGCCAGGTCCTTCTCCCAAGCCTATAGCACCTGGTGCTCCCAGGTGGTCTCTTATCCAGGTACTAGCCAGGCCTGACCCTGCTTAGCTTCCAAGATCTGATGGGATCGGACACCACAGAGCTACGACTGGAGGCATATTATTTTTCTTAGCTGACAAATATTAAGATAGTAGAAAGAGTGGTATCCATGTGTACAAACAACAGTTTGACTATAGGAACGGATGCTGAGAAACTTAAAAGAGCTGTCTTCATAATTGCTTGTAGGCATGGGCTTTCTTTCTGCAAACACAAAATGCTCACAGAGTAGAAAGCTAGTCCTTTAGAAAGGTGTGAAAAAAGATGCCTCATGCCTAAATTATGGATTTTAAAAAGACCGAGGTTCAAAAATACCAAGGAACAGCACTGTAGAGTACTCAGCTAATATGGATGTGATATGGATAAATTTTGAACTTGGACCTGTCTGGTTTCTTGTTCCACTATAAGTTACTGACGCAAGGACCAAAATTACCATAAAAGCTTGAATTAGGTTCCTAGGAGAATATGTTAGATGCAGGTCTGCCTCTCATAATAATTGAAGGTAATCTTATGGTATAATCTGGGAATTTCTTTACTTGTAGTTCTAGAGAGAATGTATAGTCTATAACTGCTTTATTCAAGAGTTATTTAAATCTAAGAAAAAATCTATTTTATTGAATTTTTATAATAGCAAAGCAAAGAAAATGCCCTGATTTCCACAGGCAATTTGCTTTCTGCTCTTTATTTCTCCCCCCTTCTTACTGTGTTTCTCTTTCCTTCCTCCCCCTGACTTTTTTTTTTTTTTTTTTTTTTACCAACCAGCTCTATGACTTTGAAAATGGTGCTATAATCTCCGTTTCTCAGTTTCTACATCTATAACGCTGAAGTTAAGATTACCAGCATTTAAAAAGTAGAAATGAAATTTCTTTGAAAGTAAAAACACACTTGCATGTCAACAGTAGCAATAAGAATATGGGTTTTTTGTTTTGTTTTGTTTTGTTTTGTGGTACTGGGGGTTGAACCGAGGGCTTCGCACTTGCATGCTTTGTAAGTGCTGAGCCACTGAGCTGCACCTCCAGCCCATATATATATGTTGTTGTTGTTGTTGTTGTTGTTAGGTGCTGTCGAGTCGGTATCCGACTCATAGCGACCCTCATAGGGTTTTCAATGGCTGACTGTTTGGGGATTTCCTTGGGAGTGGATTGCCAGGCCCTTCTCCCATTTTTGTGGTGCTGGGAATTGAACTCGGGACCTCAGAGACTGCAGCGCAGTGCTCTACCAACTGAGCTAAATCCCAGCCCAGATATATATATGTATATGTGTATACACACACACACACACACACACATATATTTTTTTTTTTACTTTTTGAGACAGGGTCTCGCTAAGTTAGGCAGACTGCCTCTGGTCTCGAACTTGTGATCTTCCTGCCTCTGCCTCCCCAGTCACTGGGATTACAGGCGTATGCCACCACGCCTGGCTTGGGATCAAATTTTAAAAAGGGGAAGCAACACAAGTGTACTTTCTTCAGGGCTCAAGTTTACCTTCTGTACTTAAGACACAATTACTCAATAAAAATAAAAATCAGCTTGATACGCATCTTACCTTTCTCACATAGGACACTAATTCGCCAGAATAATACTGAGACACACTGAGAAGGTCAGGGCTATTTGCTTGATTAATACGAAGAAGGGGCAGATCAAGGGCAGACGCAAGCTGGAAGAAAAAGAAGATGTGTCTGTTTCTCTGTTTCAAAAAAGTCTTAGAAAACCTGTCTCTTTTCAGAAAATGTAACATATAACACAACACTGGGCTCTACCCAGTAGAGGGCAACACCACCAAACCGCACCAATATCTCAAATAGTTTCTAACAGTACATTTAAAAAAATATATATAGTTTCCTACTATGGCAGTGCTTCTCAAAATGGGGTCCCTGGACCATTATCATCAGCTGGGAACTTGTTGTTGTTAGGTGCTGTCAAGTTGTGTCTGACTCATAGCGACCCTCATAGGGTTTTCAATGGCTAATCATTTCCGGATTGCCTTGGAAGTGAATTGCCACATCCTTCTCCCATTTTTGTGGTACTGGGAATCGAACCTGGGACCTCAGAGACTGCAGAGCAGCGCTCTACCAACTGAGCTAAATCCCACCCCTGGGAACTTGTTAGACATGCAAATTATTGGGCTCTACCCCTGAGTGTCTTAATCAGCAGCTCTGGGGTGAAGCCCAGCCAGCTGTGTGGCAACTAGGTCTCCAGATAGCTTCAAGTTTGAGAGCCACTGTGTTACAGAGGCAATGGATGCTTTGGAGACATCAACATTTTGACTGATGGAATGCTGATGTCATCTAATCTACGATGCCAGAATTTAAGAAGTACCTTTATTTTATGTGCCACTCAGAAAGAAAAAAATGCCGACAACAAAACTGATATGGTACCAATTATTATATGGTTACCAACTGATATGGTACCAAACTGATATGGTACCAATAACTGATATGGTACCAACTGATATGGTACCAACTGATATGGTACCAATAAACCTACAACAACTGCAGAGACATTAAAATATGAAAAAAAGTCCATCTTGGAATTGAAGTATCTGGTCACTCCATCAGAAGATACTGAGTACACCACTTGTTCGTTTCCCATGCTCTGAAACTACCTTGAGGGCAAGAGCTGTGCCAGAGTTGTTCACTATTCTGTAACCTTTAGACTATAGACTAGTTTTAGCAGAGGCTCAATAAATTTTTTTCTAATGGATAAGTAAAGAACTTAATTTGCCTAGTATGTGTGACGCCTTGGGTTCCAACTTCAGTATGAAAAAAAAAAAAAAAGACAATTGATATGTAGGGAATAAAGGACCCAAAGACCTCAAATTTTTAGTATAGTGATAAAAGGGCTTAAAAATTCTATTTCCTCATTTGAAAACAGTATTCTGTATATTACAACTTATCATCTCAAACTTCTGATATTTCTAGTATCTTCTAAAACTACATTCTAATGGAAAAACTGTTAACAATTTTCAGTCTATAAAAAGATTTAAATTATTTGACTTCAGAAAGATGAAATCTTAGGCTGATTAATGAATAAGGTAAGAATGAAGGCCAACTCTTTCCTCTTTTTTTTTTTTTTTTGCGGTTCTGGGTGTTGAACCCAGGGCCTCATGCTTGTGTGCTTTGCAAGTGCTGTACCACTGAGCTGCATGGTTAGCCCATTTTTTTTTACCTTTTGAGACTGGGTTTTGCTAAATTACACAGATTGCCTCTGGTCTCGAACTTGTTATCCTCCTGCCTCTGCCTCCCAAGTTGCTGGGATTACAGGCATGCACCACCATGCCAGGCCAACTCTTCCCTCTTGAGAGGGAATGTGATTCCATTGTTCTTTGCTTACCTTTAGGAATGTAGCTCTTAGTTTAGTAACCATGGATGGGTTTACTCTTATGCTTTCTTGCATGATAGATGTGAAGCTGTAAAAAGAGAAACACTGTAAGAAGATATTCCTAGTGGCCTTCACCATAGGCAAATGTCAGTCCGTCCACATTACCTGTCAATTAACTGCCAAGCAAAAGAAAGGTCCCCCACGATTTGCATTGTGATCAGAACTTCCTCTTTAATGTTGATGGTCCTGATCATTTGATGGAGAAACTTTCGAGTGTCAGCAAGAAACTGACACACCTGCAGATTTGATTCCAACTGGTGAAATTCCTGAACCTGTGTTATATGAATACATTTAATATAAAAATTATGAATGGCTCTGTCATGCTCTTCTACCTTGAAAACACTTCAAATAAAGCATATTACTTACCAATAATTTTTTGATAAAATTTTTATTTCAAATTAAGTTTCAGAAACATATAAGTTAAATCATAGATGTACACAGTTTCTAGGATTAGAAAACACTCCATTGTTTATTATGCTGTATATATTAGGTCATAACACGTTAATATATCCGTATTCTACTTAACTATAAGTTAACATGTTGGAAAAGCCTCTTAATTCTGGAGATACGCATCACTGCTAAAAAAAATACAGTAAGTTACATCATAATCAGTGTGCTGGTACTTGTACATTGCTAAACTCTTTTGATGTACTCTTTAAAACAAAACAATTCTCTAATTTCCTGAGTTTTCATGTGTATAACTCATAGGGCCTGGGCTATGTGCCAAAATAAATATGGCAAAAGATAAAAAATATCCAGGATTTACAGTTACTTATACTTGTCACTACAGACTAGAAAAATCCCCAGGACAAGCAAAACAGAAATAGTACAAGGGTGCAATTGTTCTGGAAAGAGAAACTTTGGTATGCTAACAATGGAGTATTATTCTGTGTTGCCATTTACAGTGACTACCCTAGAAACCTTGATGAAGTAAGAAAAAGCCTGTAAGAAAGCCTGTCAAATCAAAGAAGTATTAATTATACCTCCAAAGATTTATCAGTTGAGAAGGGTTACTGATTATGAGTATAGATGATGTTTCAAATAGTCTATAGTTATTGTTCTGATGCCTGCAGCTGTAGCCCTGTGGCATCCGATCCCGTCAGATCTCAGAAGCTAAGCAGGGTCGGGCCTGGTTAGCACTTGGATGGGAGACCGCCTGGGAACACCAGGTGCTGTAGGCTTGGGAGAAGGACCAGGCAATCCCCTCCCAAAAATCAATCTGCCATTGAAAGCCCTATGAGCAGCAGAGAAGCACTGACAATAGTGTTTCCCCTGTTGTACAGAGGGTCGCTATGAGTCAGATACCAACTCGACAGCACCTAACAACAACAACAACAATTGTTCTGATATTATTTTACATTTTAAATGTAGAGAATCATACAATTAAAACTGTACAATTGGTGAGGTGTAATTATTGTTTTGAGTACAATCATTTTTAAGTAGATAAAAAACAATAAATCATTTTTTCAGAAAACAAAACACACCACTTATAAGCATAAGATCACTAAATAACTATCTTCATCTTTGTGCATTTATTTCTAGTTTTTTTCCCTAAGGCATACACTTTTTACAAACCTGAAAAATGGGCTGCACACAATTTTGTTTTTGCTTTTATTTCCTTGTCACAATTTTCCTAACGTTTCCTTAAGTTAAAATATCACGACTTTTTGCCACCATTCTACTCTATTAGTTGCGTCTATGATTTTAGGACACTATATATATTACAGGGGACATATTAATTCACATTGCTTTTGTGTCTATTGGGACATTCTCTTAGATACATTTTTACAAGTGCACTGCTGGGTGGGTCCAAAGGTATGATTCATGACCCACAAAATATAATTTAAAAAGACTTTCCTTACCTCCTCCAAAGCTTGTATCAGTTGGACAGTTTTTCTGCCTGCAGCGGTAGAATCATCATAATTTAAAGATAATATTTGTTTGGCGATCTCTCTGAACCACGCTTGAAGATTTTCTATTAATACAGAAATAAGGAAAGGCTACTGAAATCCAGAATTGCTGTAACTGTGCCTTTGAATTTAATTGAATAATCTTTTACAGATCCAGTTCTCACTCACAGTTTTTACTATGTGTCTACCATGGCTTACAAGAATTTTCCAAACACCAAGAACGGAAATGTTGGGAGCATGTGCCCTAGTTAAGCTTTCTACATGATCAGCTTACTCTATAACATTCAGCAGGAAAGGATTAATGGAAGTGCTATAAATGGTTAGGTGCTGAGCCCTGGAGAAGAGTTAGGAAGGCCCTGATAGACAGGACGTAGAATTACCTGGGTGAATTTTGTAGAGAATTAAGGTTGGGTAAAGATCTGGACAGTCAAAGCCGGGTGCGGTGGCGCACGCCTATAATCCTAGTGGCTCGGGAGGTGGAGGCAGGAGGATCGCAAGGTCAAGACCAGAGGCAGTCTGCGTAACTTAGCAAGACCCTGTCTCAAAAAGTCAAAAAAAATAAAAATAGGCTGGGGGCGCAGCTCAGTGGTCCAGCACTTGCAAAGTATGCAGGCGTGAGGCCCTGGGTTCAATCCCAGTACTGAAAAAAAAAAAAAAAAAAAAAAAGATCTGGACAGTCAGAATAATGTAGGATATTCTACCTAGACCAACAACAAACATGAGCAGAGTCTTCCAGGCAGGGAAGACAGCTGTAGTCTTGGAGGGTAAGGAGGACACGAATATGTCAGAACCTTGAGGTCTGAGCAGAGAGTTGTGGGGAATTCTGAGCAGTGGAGGGGGTGTCACTTGCAAACCAGTGGCCAGGTCACACAGCCGTGAAAGACAGGG
>VMDO01032455.1:0-18963 GCA_007922755.1 Pedetes capensis | reverse complement strand
AAAAGATCTCTTTAGAGTATTGAAAAGCAAAGATGTCACATTGAAGACGAAGGTGCATCTGACTCATGCCATGGTATTTTCAGTGGCATCATATGGTTGTGAAAGCTGGACATTGAACAAGAGAGACAGAAAAAGAATTGATGCTTTTGAATTGTGGTGCTGGAGACGTCTATTGAATATACCATGGACTGCCGAAAGAGCCAACAGATCTGTCCTAGAAGAGGTACAACCAGAGTGCTCCTTGGAAGCAAGAATGGCCAAACTGCGTCTTACATATTTCGGACATGTAGTCAGGAGAGAACAATCCCTGGAGAAGGACATCATGTTTGGAAGAGTGGCAGGTCAATGCAAAAGAGGAAAACCCTCCACCAGGTGGATTGATACAGTGTCTGCAACAATGGGCTTAAACATAAATAAGATTGTTTGCCTGGCACAGAATCGGCAAGTGTTTTGATCTGCTGTACATAGGGTCGCTATGAGTCGGACTCGACTTGACGGCACCTAACAACAACAATCAAATCAGCAAATGTATGTTGACTCTGATTATATGGGAGGCAAACTTTGAAGCCTTTGCATTGTCAGTAACTGAGCAAATTCTGTTTGGGGCACAGAAATTAGCTTTATTAACAGCAGACTAGTCGGAAGAAATTGCTCCCATGAATAGGAACCCGTCTGAGTGCTGTAAGGTTTTTATTGGGTCGCATCTCACTAAGTGCTGATCAGTTTTGATTTAGTCAGAGCAAGACACATAAGCTCTCTGGTGACGATTGTCTTAGAGAGCAGGGCACGAAAATAGAAATCAATGAGCCGACAGCTTTCCTAGAGCGATGAGAACCGACTTTTTAGATTAGTTTTGATCCTCTCAGCTCCATTACCCTTGGGCTTTTACTTTTGTTTGCTTGTGTATCCTAGGAAGAGGCTCAGCCCCGGAGCAGCACACCACAGCTCCCCCAGAGCACAGCGAGTCCTCCACCTCTGCCTTGCCACAGCACTTTCCTGACCAACGTCACCTTCTTAAAGGTTCTGCTCTGGTTGGTTCTGCTGGGACTGTTTGTGGAACTGGAATTTGGCCTGGCTTATTTTGTCCTGTCCCTGTTCTACTGGATGTATGTGGGGACGCGAGGCCCCGAGGAGAAGAAGGAGGGAGAGAAGAGTGCTTACTCCGTGTTCAACCCAGGCTGCGAAGCCATTCAGGGCACCCTGACCGCAGAGCAGCTGGAGCGCGAGTTACACCTCAGACCCCTGCCGGGGAGGTAGGACCCAGGCCTGAGGTCACACACTGGCCCTGCTGGTCCTGCCGGGCCCTGAGAGTGGACCTGACTTCCAGGGCGCAGGACAAAGGACAGCTGGCAGGTTGGCTCTGTGACCGCAGGGTTCTCCTCCACTCTTGCCCTGGTCTGCTGCTGCAGTTTCATCTTGGAGCTGCTCTTTGGTTTCAGTGAAATTGTCTGAAGGACACTCACCATGGGGCTGACTCAACTTATAAAACTTATGTACACAAGAAAGGAGTTTGTCTCTTCCTTTGAGAGAGATGACTTTAGAGTACCTTCAAACCGCTCTATTTAAAGTATCTAGCTGTTCAAAGAATAATTAGGTACATCAAGGGCTGTATATTAAATGGAAATGTTACCTCTAATATGTTAATGTTGTCTTTAATTGTCTTTTAATATTTATAGTATTTTTTTCCCAAAAAGTTTAAATTGCAGGTTTGAAGGGTGTTTTGTTTGTTTTTGCCTTGCTTTCAGCGTTAATACTTGCCTTTTCGGTCATTAGTGGTATTGAAATATAAAGTGTCTTTAAAACATCTCCTGTTCCAAAACAGGTCTTCATTTATTGCCCATTACCATCTTCCATCCTCCTATTGTTTGTTCTCATTTGTTAAAGGAAAAAGAGGCAAAGTCCTAAATGACAGGAAAAGTCAACATTGGAGATTTGATAAGTGATAAATTCAGCAAGAAAAATCCCAGTGTGTGTGCAAAGAGGAGGAATGGAAATAAAACTGCAGACTTAGCGACTGCTTGGGTGATCTCTGGTGAGCAATTATATAGACAGGAGCAATCAGGCCTGATTTTAGTGTTTGCTTCCTCTCCTGGTACTATGTTGGAAGTTTGGGTTCATTGAAATTGGGTGACAACCCATATCATACTTTTTCAATTGATCATACTGATGAGTAAAAAGATTAGTTTTAAAGCAATAGTTTTGTCCAAACTTAAGATTTTTAAGAAATTATTGATTCTTTCAATAATCTTCCTCCCTCCCTCCCTCCCTCCCTCCCTCTCTCTTTCTCCCTTCCTTTCTTCCTTCTTCCCTCCCTCCATCTTCCTTCCTTCTTTCCTTCCTCTTCCCTCCTTCCCTCCCTCCCTCTCTCCCTCCTTTCCTTTCTCTCTCTCACTCTCTCACTCTCTCTCTCTCTCCCTCTCTTTCTTTCTCCTTTCTTCACCTTTCTGATACTGGGGGGCTTGAATATAGGGCCTCACATATGCTTTGTAAGCACTCTACCACTGAGCTGCACCCCCAGCCCATTTTTTCCTTTTAATTTTGAGTCAGGGTCTTGCTAAGATAAATAGGCTGTCTCTGGCCTCAAACTTGCTATCCTCCTGCCCCAGCCCCCCCAGTTGCTGGGATTATAGGCATGCACCACCTTGCCCAGCTAATTCCTTCAATAAATTTTCAATTTTAGAGTTCAGCTATTCTTACATTATGAAAGTAACTTTAATACTTATGAGAAATTGTTGAATAATAGAGGTCTGTGGTTAGTTCTTTTGTTCCTTCCTGCTTATCTATTAAATTCTTAGCTTAATTTCAATTTATCTCTTATTTATTGAATGCCAGCATTCCACTAGGCAGTTAGGATTTATGAAAAATAGAAAAGCAGACATATTGCCTGTTGTCTGAACATAGAGTCTAGCTGGGAGTGGGGGTGAAGACGGGACGTTCTCACTAACTCCATTCTCTGGTCAATGACCCTCAGTGCTTCAGCCCTTTGTGAATGATCTTCCATCCCTTTAACAAATGGGAGTCTGGCTGTCACTTAGGTGAGCAGAGATCCCTCCAAGCTCACAGAGAAGTCTCTCTCCTGGGACATCTGTCTGAACTGGAATGTGTAAAAATTATGGGAAGCATGAATCCCTATGACTCATGGAGGTTTTGATTATATTTAAGATGTGATTTTGTTTTCTGGTTTATTTTCTTAACATTTTCTTTATTGCCTTAATATTTTATTTTAGCCTGTTTCTCAAAAGCCCAAAAATGCAAGAGAGAAATCTCCCCCATCGAAGTTTTACTGCAGTCCCCAGGCAATAAGCATTGTTCTAGAAAAGAATTACTTTATATCTAAAAATGTACAATTCAAGTTTTCCCTAGAACAAAATGCCCAAAACTCTGCATTAGGGAGTTTGATTCATTTAGTTTTCCCAGGAAGATAAAGATTTCTCTCAAGCATAGACAAGACTCTCCTTAAGAGGGACCTCAACAGTATTCTTTGAAAGTGGACCATTTATGATGAAAGGGGACACAGACTGCCTTAATCCTGTCTTTCATGAATAATTTTCACCTCTCCCCACTCGCGTCTTCCCAAAGGTTGCCTGTAATGATGGCATTGCCTTCTGGGAAAAGTGAGGTGTGAACCAGTTGTGTGCCTGGCAGGGAGAAGAAAAGACAGTGTGTATTTGTTGTTCTTATCAGACCATTAAGCTTTAAGTACAGTCTTGATTTCCTGAAATTAGGCTTGTTGGTCTCAGAATTTCTACCTAGGGCCAGAGTGAAGCTTCCATTAGAGCTTTCTTCGGTCCTCAGGGAAAGAGGTGCCAGCCGCCCCTATGGCAATAGAAGAAACGATTGACATCGTTTCTGTCCAGATCTGGCAAGTAAATTGGGTTTTTGCTCTTGCCCTTTCTTCCATCTTGTCTGTTCATGAGGACTCCTACATGAGTCTATAGAAAGGACCTTAAAATGTTATATACTGCGTCCCTTCTCCTTCCCACTTCAACTTGGGCCATATTTATTCGTGAATAAATATGGTTTGTTTCTAGTGACCCCTAAAAAGGAGGAATTCAGACCTTCAAGCACCTCTCAGGAAGTTCTCTGTGTTTACTGAAAGAATCCCCCACTGCTTCCACAGGTCATTTCATCTCCCTCTAATCTTAGTGGACTTGGAGCACCCAATGTGGAAACCCAATGTGACTCATCCATGCTGGTGGACCACTTCTCAGTTCTCTCTTTACCCTCTCTCTTCTTCAGGCTAAGTCATCTGAATTGTAACTCAGGGACACAGTCATCTAGCCCTGAGCCCCTACCCCTGTTTTTTTCTTGCCTAAAAAATCTTATAGTTCTGTTTCCTTGATGTCTTCTGAGGGTTCCAGTTCAGGGCAGAAGTGAATGTCCCTATTGGTAGATGCAATGACTTTTCTCAAAAACTTTGGAGTTTTGCCAGTGATGATCCACGCATATATATTATGTGATACTAGGATTATACTTTGAGCACAGGAGGTCTTCCACATTGGCCCTTTAACTGATCTGCAGGGTAAGATTAGGCTCATAGGCTCCATGCTACGAAAAGGAAGTTTCATAACTGGAAGAATCAGTGGGCAGTTCTTAAGTTGGGCAGAAGAAAGTAAAATTTGAGCTATGTGGTTTTGGTTCTTGTCACTCACACCACCAGCAAATATTTGTAGATACAGTGGGCTTGACACTGCAGGGGAGGCCTGCATAGCATGAGTGTCAGTAAGAGCCAGATGAATGCAGGGGTGGGGTTGGGATGCCATGGAGCATCTTGCCACCAGGGGGTAGCATAGAGCCACTGCTACACTGGGGTCCCTGTGCATCACACTTGATACAGGAGGAAAATCCACTGGGGTGTTTATCAAAGCCACTGATGTTGCTTTTTCCAGCCTTCTTTTCACTTTAAGATTCACAGAGGTTAGGTCTCACCAGAGGTCCTGGGAAAGGCATGGAAAGCTATCAGAAGTGATTTATTGTGCACATATTTTTAAATAAAACAACCACTCCCTAGATGTTGCAAGCAGCATGTTGAGGTTCTTGTCTACATCCAAGCTTTGAGAGAGTTGGGGGTGGGGATGACTGGGAACTTACATAGCTGGCAGAGAAAAATGGTCCCTAAACCAAAGGAAGTAAAATTTGAACTAAATGTGGTCTCTTTGACTTGCACTTTTATTTCCCAACACTGGAGCATTATGCTGAAGACTTCAATCTCATTCTGCAAAAGCTGAGAGAGTAGACAAAGAACCACATCACAAGGTATATGACACAATTTTAAATTCTATATATTAATCCCCCCTTATCCACAGAGAATACATTCCAAGACCCCCAGTGGCTGCCTGAAACCATGGATAGTATTGATCCCTATATAAGTTTTTTTTTTTTAATAAAGATGCATGAGTATGAGAAAGTTTAATTTACAAATTAGGCACAGTAAGAAATTAATAGCAATCGAGTAGAAAAATCAACAATAACTGATGAAAGTTATTTAAAACTTATGAATTGTTTATTTCTGGAAATTGCCATTTCATCTGTTGACCACAGGAGTAACTGAAACTATGGCATTAAAAGGGGACTACTGTAGTCCCCTTTGCAGGGTGGTAAGGCCTATAGCCTTACCACCCTGACATCCGATCTCATTAGATCTTGGAAGCTAGGAAATACCAGGTGCTACAGGCTAGGGAGAAGGACCCAGCAGCCCAGTCCTGAAACAATCAGCCATTGAAAACCCTATGACTGGCACAGAAGCACTGATAATAGTGCCTGGCACAGCACAGGGTCAGGTAGTATTTTGTTCTGTTGTACATAGGATTGTTATGAGTCAGACCCAACTTGACAGCACCTAACAACAACAAACTACTCTGTAGAATTTTCACCTAACAAATAATGGATATATGTTTTGAAAAATAGTTTCTAGACCACTATCTCCCACCCCTGCAAAGGAATCTCCTATGTTGTTGTTGTTGTTGTTAGGTATTATGGAGTTGTATCTGACTCATAGCGACCCTCATAGGATTTTCAATGGCTGATTGTTTCGGAATTGCCTCGGGAGTGGATTGCCATGTCCTTTTTCCAGGAGTCTCCTATACTCATGTTAAAATGCAGATTCCAGAGTCTCACTGACTCCAAATATGTGGGCAGTTCTTGAGAGTTTACATGTTAACAGCCTTCCTGGTATGACCTACTGCAAACCAAAGACTAAGAGCTTCTGATGTCAATCAAAAATGTTAAAATAGCTGGGCACATGGCAGCAAAACAAGAGGCTGAGCCAAAAGGATTGCAAGTTCAAGGCCAGAGGCAGCCTGCACAATTTAGGGAGGCCCTAACTAAAAAAGAAAAAAAAGAAAAAAGAAAAAAGAAAAAAAAAGAAAAGAAAAAGAAAATTGCTAGTGAAAAAGGACTTGGGTGCAGCTCAGTGGTAGAGCACTTGCTTAGCAGGCACAAGGCCCTGGGTTCAATCCTCCAGGAGTGAATATATATATATATATATATATATATATATATATATATTATATATATATTATATAATATATATATATATATATTATATATGAATCAAAACAGCAAAAAAAAAGAGGTGTGTGTGTTTTAAAAGAGGCAACAAGTTTGTTTCAAACTGTTCATTTGGAACACCAAAATGAGATCAAAAGAAATAGCTTTAAAACAATAAGGAACTCACTCCAAAGAGTATAATTAAAGGTGCCTTCTTTTGAAGTTTTCCATTTTAGGACATTTTGGAAATATAGAAAAGAATAAGGTATCTTTTTTATTGGAAATTTTTAATGTACAACTTAATGGGTTTCATCATGACAAGAGTTTCATTGTGACATTTCCATAAATGCATTTCATTGCACATTGCTCACATAACTTCCCCCTTACCCTCTCATGACCCTCCTCCCCTATGCCCCCCAACCATTTCCTTTCTCTTTGCATATCTTTTTGTGAGAATATTTATCTATATATGTGCATCCTGATTTTGATTTAAGTCCAAACTTTTTTCTATAGTGATCTACCTTTTTACATTCTCAGCAGTATTAGATAAGTGATCTAGTCGGTTTACATTATTGCCAGCTTTTGGTATTATTGCTATTGTTATTTTTTTCTATCTTCCCTTTTTTCCACCATACTAATAAAGTTATGCTGCTTACCTTGAGGTTGACCTCTCCCCCCTTCATCCCTCCTCATTGACCCTCCTCCCCTTCCTGTCTTCTCCCCCCTCACTTCCTTCTGCTAGATCCCTCCCTCTTTCTTTCCAATCCTTAAATTGTCCCTTCTATGTTAAGTTTAACTGAGCTTATTATTATGTATCAATTTATGTATAGTATTTTTTCCTTCCTTTAAGTTTGATTCAGCTCCCACATATGAGTGAGAATGTATGGTATTTCTCTTTTGGGGCTTGTGTTCACTTAAGATGATGATCTCCAATTCCATTCATTTTGCTGCAAATGACATTATTTCATTTTTTAAAAATGCTGAATAGTATTCCATTGTGTTGTTGTTGTTAGGTGCCGTCAAGTCGGTATCCGACTCATAGTGACCCTCATAGGGTTTTCAGTGGCTGACTGTTTCGGGATTGCCAGGCCCTTCTCCCATTTTTGTGGTGCTGGGAATTGAACTCAGGACCTCAGAGACTGCAGCACAGCGCTCTACCAACTGAGCTAACTCCCAGCCCCTTCCATTGTGTATATGTACCATAATGTGGGGCGTGCCCCTCGGCAGGCCTGCCTGGATATTCAGACGGGATGTGCGGCCACACACATAGATAACTAGACACAACTCACTTGGGACTCTCGGGTGAGGGGCACAGACTCCTGTTGCCCTCAGGAATGCCAAGAGAGGGAAGAAAGGAAAAGCCTCAGACGCTTTTGCCTTGTGGGCACAAACACAGGTCTTTATTGCCTCTTAGCCCTGACAAGGGGAGAGAGGAACCCAAACAAGTACACAGCTATAACAAGTGTTAGCAGCCTAAGTGCTGCAGCTCTATTGCTACCTCAGGGGCAGCAGCAGCTCTTCTGTCTCTGGCACTGGGACCAGAGACTGTCCTCAGCTTCGGTCTTTGGTGCTGGGTCCAAGAGACTTCCTCAGTTTGCTTATAGTCCACCTTTCCTTGAGAGCACCGTCTAGTTGTCCTAGTCTTGGTGGTCGTGAGGAGAGATGTTTCCATGTGGCTGTCAAATCCAGAGAGAGAGTTCTTTCCTCAATGGTGGTCAGATGGAGAGAGAGCTGCTGCAGTGCAGCTCCTTATATAGATGGCTCAAGTCAATCGATGTCAAATCCTTTGTTTGCTAATTGTCCTATCAGGCTCAGGGGATTTAGGAAGGGTATTGTACAAATGTCCAATCAAGTTACTTTCATTTCCCTAGATTTCTAATTTACACACCAGATCTTCAAAAGCTGTTTTCCCAGTTTTGGGGTTTTTGCCAATTTCCTCCTAATTTCTCCCTATACCATAATTTTTTTATCCATTCTTCTGTTGGTGGATACTTTGGTTGATTCTATATCCTTGCTCTTGTGAAAAGTGCTGCATTGACTATGGAGATGCAAGTGTCTCTATGGTATGATGACTCATCTCCCTTTGGGTATATTCCCAATAGTGGTATAACTGGGTAATATGGCAGATCTATTTTTGGTTTTCTGAGGTACTCCCATATTGATTTCCAAAGTGGTTGAACCAATTTTCAGTCCCACCAGAAGTGTAAGAGGGTTCCATTTGCTTCACAACCTTGTCAGCATTTGTTGTTATTTGTTTTATTAATCTTGGCCCTCCTTACTGAAGTAAGGTGGAATCTCAGAGTTGCTTTGATTTGCATTTCCCTAATGACTAGGAATATTGAGCATTTTTTCATGTGTTTCATGGCCTTACAAACTTCTTCATTTGAAAACCGTCTGTTCAGTTCCTTTGCCCACTTGAGTATTGGGTTAAATGTTGCTTTGGAAGTTGCTTTCTTGAGTTCTTTGTAAATTCTGGAAATTAATCCTCTGTTGGATGTATAGGGTGCAAAGATTTTCTCCCATTCAGTGGGGACTTCCTTGACTCTGTTGATTGTTTCCTTTGCTGTACAGAAGCTTTTTAATTTCACGTGATCCCATTTATCTATTCTTGTTGCAATTTCCTGAGCAATTGAAGTCTTATTGAGGAAATGCTTTCCTATGCCTATAAGTTGGAGCATATTGCGTATCATTTCTTCTAGTAATTTTAAAGTTTCTGGTTTTATGTTGAGGTCTTTTATCTGAGTTAACTTTTATCATGAGTTAACTCTCATGCATATTGAGAGGTATGGGTCTGTTTTCATTTTTATGTAACTTGGATATCCAAGTTTCCTAGCACCATTTGTTGAAAGGGCTATCCTTTCTCCATTTTGCCTTCTTTGCTCCTTTGCAAAATCAGGTGGATATAAATGTGTAGGTGTATCTCTGGATCCTCTGTTCTGTTCCACTGGTCTTCAGGCCTATTTTTGTGCCAGTATCAAGCTGTTTTTGCTACTACAGCCCAGTAGTATAGCTTAAAGTCAGGGATTGTGATCCCACCTGTGCCAGTTTTGCAGCTTAAGAGTGTTTTGGCTATACGTGGTCTTTTGTGTTTCCATATGTATTTTTGGATCCTTTTTTCTATTTCTGTAAAGTCTGTCATTGGAATTTTAATGGGGATTGCATTAAATCTATAGATTGCTATTACAATATTGATTCTCCCAATCCATGAGCAGGGGAGGCCCTTCTACTTTCTAGTATCCTCTGCAATTTCTTTATTTAATGTTTTGCAATTTTCCTTGTAGAGATCTGCAGGATCTTTGGTTAGATTGATTCCGAGGTATTTAATTTTCTGGTGGGCTATCATGAAAGGGATGTACTTGTAATTTCCTTCTCTTCCTGCTCACAGTTAATGTAAAGGAAGGCTACTGATTTTTGAGTATTAATTTTGTATTCTGCAACTTTGCTGAAGAAATTAATTAGCTCTAAAAGTTTTCTGGGCTGGGATTTGGCTCAGTGGGTAGAGCGCTGTGCTGCAGTCTCTGAGGTCCCGAGTTCAATTCCCAGCACCGCAAAAATGGGAGAAGGACCTGGCAATCCACTCCCAAGGCAATCCCGAAATAGTCAGCCATTGAAAACCCTGTGAGGGTCGCTATGAGCCGGATACTGACTCGATGGCACCTAACAACAACAATTAACAACAAAAGTTTTCTAGAGGAGATTTGGGGGTCCTTTAGGTAAAGTATCATGTCATCCACAAATAGGGATAATTTGACCTCTTCTTTGCCTATCTGTATCTATTTGATTTCTTTCTCTAGTCTAATTGCCCTATCTAGGACTTCAATTACAACATTAAAGATAGGAGAGAGTTGGTATCCTTGTCTTGCTCCAGATCTTAGAGGAAATGGTTTCAATTTTTCTCCATTTAATATGATATTGGCTGTAGGTCTATCATAAAAGGCCTTTATGATGTTAAGGCATATTCTTGTTATGCCTATCTTCTCCAGGGTTTTTATCATGAAAACGTGTTGCATTTTGTTGAAGGCCTTCTCAGCGTCAATTAAGATGATCATGTGATTTTTGTGTGCAAGCCTCTTGATATGTTGAATTACATTAATTGATTTTTGTATGTTGACCAGGCTTGCATCTGTAGAATAAATCCCACTTGGTCATGGTGAACAATCTTTTTAATATGTTGCTGAATTCAGTTTGCCAGGATTTTCTTAAGAATTTTTGCATCTATGTTCATAAGGGAAATGAGTCTATAATTCTCTATCTTAGATGCATCCTTTCCTGGCTTAGGTGTCAAGGTGATGGTAGCTTCATAGAATGAATTTGGGAGTGCTCCCTACTTTTCTACTTTTTGAAATAATTTGTGGAAAACTCCTTCTTTGGAAGTTTGGTAGAATTCTGCTATGAACCCACCAGGTCCTGGGCTGCTCTTTGTTGGGAGACTTTTTATTACCTTTTCTATTTTCAGCATATGTAATGGGTTTGTTTAGGTCACTTATGTCCTCTGGGGTTAATTTTGGTAAGTCATATGTATTAATAAATTAGAATAAGGTAGCTTATTGTTGTACATGCATACAGATATTTCAGAAATCAAGTGGTACATAGTGTGTATAGTGAGACTGAAGAACCCTTCATATTCTTCTTTCTCTTTTAAGCTCAAACATGATCACATCCTATCACAATTTGCCCCTGGATTTTTTCCCTTTTTCAGGAGTTTGAGGTCTATTTATGTGCACCTGAAGTGTTTATGTAAGGGGTTGACATGATAAAATTTTACTTTTAAAAGCTCAACCAGGCTATCTTGGGGGGCGTATTCTGTGTCATTTATCCCTCCCTACCCCATTCACCCCTGCATCATCCTTGCTCCTTGCCAGGCTTGTGCTGGGCTCTGACCTTACAGAGATGATGCAGAGGAGCTCCCTCTCCCCCAGGACACTCAGGCAAATGGGAGGAAGCAGCCAGGAGTCAGACAGCTATAGTGCAGTGGGTGAGAGCTGGGATAGTATGGCATCTAAAGGCACTTAATTAAACAAGGGACATCGACCACTCACAGGATCAGGGAGGCTTTCTGGAGGCAATGACTTTATGCTGAGCTTGAAAGGGGACCAGATACTCTCCAGAAAAGAAGGTAAGTGCAAGGAGGTAGCATTTCTGAGTAGCAGAAACTGCCTAGGAGAAAGGTGATCATCATGAAGGAGAAAACATGCATTCTGAGCACTGGGATGTTAAGGCAAAAATATAAGGAATTGGTAAGAGGTGATCCCAGAAAGGAATATTAGGTGCCTCTTATTTTTTCTTTTCTTTTTCTTTTATCTAATAATATTTTTTAGTAATTATTCCATATCAACACTGATAGAGCTGCTTCTTTTTTTTTTATGGGTACAAAGAATATTTTTGTAGAGATAGATTACAAATTTAACCAACTTCTATCTAAATAAACATTTAGTCCATTTCTAATCATTTGATGTTGCAAGCAAAATACAAAGAATATCCATCCACAAACATCATTTCCACACATGTAAATATGTTCTGGGACAGTTTCTTAGATTTATTGTTCTAAGGATTGTTGTTGTTAGGTGCTATCAAGTAAGGTCTGACTCATAGTGACCTATGTACATCAGAACAAAACACTACCCAATGCTATACCGGGCACACAATCTTTTTATATTTGAGCCCAGTGTTGCAGCAACTATGTTTCTTCTCGTTTCATATCACACCACATCAGCAAATGGAGATCCTGGAGCTTTACTCCATTCCCATCATTAAGGTTAACTCTACTTTGAGAAGGCAACTCTTCCCCAGTCATCTTTTGAATGCCTTCCACCCTAAGAGGCTCATTTTCTAGCACTATATTAGACAGTGTTTTTATGCTATTCATAGACTAATTATTTTGGGAGTGGGCTGCTGGGTCCTTCTCCCTAATCTGCCTTAGTCTGGAAGCTCAGCTGAAACCTGTCCACCATAGGTGGCCCTGCTGGTATCTGAGATACCAGTGGCATAGCTTTTAGCATCACAGCAACACACAAGCCCCCACAACATGACAAGCTGACAGAAACATGGGGAGGTCAAAGGATATGTGGCATAAAATATTGAAAGTTATTGTTCTAGCTCCATTTATATTCCTACTGACAATATATGAGAATTTGGGGTTTGGGTTTAGCTCAGTTGGTACAGTACTGCTCTGTGCTTTCTGAAGCCATGAGTTTGATTCCCAGCACCACAAAAACTGGAGAAGGACCTAGTAGCCCACTCCAGAAACAATCAGCCATCAAAAATTCTATGAATAGCAGAGAAGCTCTGGCACAGTGCCAGGCATGGCACAGTGTCCAGGAGTGTTTCTTTCTTTTGTACATGGGGTCATTATGAGTTGTACCTGACTCTACAGCACCATAAACCAACAACATATATGAAAATGCCCATCTTTTCGTATCCTAGCCAACACAGAGTGTTAGCTAACTTTCTGTTCTTTGCCAGTTTGATAGGTGAGAAATGATACTGCATAGTTTTAATTTAAATTTCTCTTTTTAGTAAACATCTTTTTATATATTTGAGAGCCATTGGTACTTATCTATGAACCACTTATCCTTTGATAGTTTCCACTGAGTTTGTTGGAAGTTTTAAAATTTCTTTTAGGAACTCTTTATAAATGAATGGGCCTTTAATTTATGAGTCTCAAATATTTTTGCTAATTTATATGAATTTATGGTTTTGTTTCTATGTAGAAATTTTTGTTGTCAAATCTACATATTTTATTTTTGACTTTTGGATTTATGTCACACAACACAAAATTTTTCCATATTTATTTAGTGCTTTCATTTTCTATATTTAGATTTTTTATCTTCCTACTATTTATTTTCAAGTTGAGTTACATGTAAGGAATCTAGCTTTCTTTGTTCAGATTACCTTATCATCGTTATTGGATAACCCATTTTTTCCCTGCTAATTTAAAAGCCATCTGTATTGTATACTACATTTCTTGTGTATTTGTATCTGTTATGTACTTTCTGGTCTATTTATTGATCTGTCCATATTTCCACATTTTATGCCTCATTTAAAAAATTATTGTAGCTTTATTTGTTGTTGTCAGGAGCTGTCAAATTGGGTCCTGCTGGCAATGAACAATAGAATGAAACACTCCCCAACACTGTGCCATGCCCAGCACCATTGTCAGTACTTCCCTGCTATTCATCGGGTTTTTGATAACTGATTATTTTGGGATTGTTTCAGGTGTGGATTGCCAGGTCCTTTCTGTTGTTTTTGCAGTGCTAAGGATTGAACCCAGGGTCTCAGAGCATTCAGAGCAAACATTCTACCAATTGAGTTAATTATAGTGTATTTTAAAATCTAGATGTGTTGGCGTCCAACCGTGGATACCCACGTTGAGGCGCCACTGTTATGTTGGGGTTTTTGGCTCTAGCCCGGCTAAAGATAGGGCCAAACCCACAACATAAACACGTGACCGGTGTCGGGAAAGAAGGACCTCGGGAGACCTTCAGGTGGTTGGAAAAGGACAGGGAAGGTTTATTGGGGTGCTCCCCTTAAGGAGAGCAAGGAGCAGGCAGCCCCTATAGAGCAAGGCTCTACCCCCTTAAGTGCTGGCTCTATGCCTGCAGCGTAGAATGCTGCAGGCTAAGTGCTGGTACAGCTCAGCCTTAAAGGCACAGCCACAGCCGCTGGTGTTCAGTTGAGGTCCAATGGTCTTGACTCTCTCGGCTCGCCTTCTTTACCCCCCTCCTTCCCAAGGATGGGAGGAATTGGGAGGCTCTTCGTGGCTTGCTAGATGCCTTCGGCTCTTCGGGGCCCCTGGGCTTGATCTCGCCGGCTTGCTAGATGGTCTTGCAGGAATAGGGAGCGCTGGTCCAGGTGGTGAGGTTCAGGAGATGGTCAGAGAGGTCAGGATCAAAGGAGTCAGGTTCAGTAGGGGACAAGATGGGGTCCAGGAGCCCTGCTTTTATAGGGTCATGGAAGGGTCACATGGTGGGATTCAGCCAATCGGGGCACACAGCTGGCAGGTACAGGGGGCAAACGGACATAACTGCCAGGTGGAGACAGTTATTACCTGCACAGTGGTGAGGGGAGCCAATCAAAATTATGGTGGTTGAGGCTGGTCAAGCTGGCCAGGGGCCATCTTTGCTCACTCGATGGGAGGGGCTGTTTTGAGTGAGTGAGATGAGCCCTGGGGTCAACTAGGGGTCAGCCCCTCAAGCTGTCATGAGGGACCCTAGCTGGGAAATAAAAATCCCCAACATCTCCCCCTTTTTTCTAATTAAAAAAAAGAAGGGAGGACCAGTGACCTCCTGTTTGATTGGCTTCCTCATGATTGGCTGCTTGGGGGTTATAGAGACAAATCTTTAACAGTAACAAACATTGTTCCATAACATCAAAATGAGTGCAACAGTAACCATCAAAACTATACAACTATTTACTAAAGTATCTACAGGGATCCAGGACACATGTTGATACAATCAAACTGTTGTTTCCAAGTTTGCATTCTGTGAGATAATGGATACCATAGTTCGTACCACTGCATCTCGTGTTCTCATCTTCGCTCTTCTGATGATACAATACATTACAATAATAGTTACAAATACAAAAACGATTGAAACAGTAATTAAAATATTCATAGGATTGAGAAAGAAATTCCGAGCGAATGATGCCATTGATTGTGCCTTATTGACCCATCTTACTAATATGTCTTCCCCTTTTACCTTTGGCATGGTCTGATTCTTCATGGTTAGAATTTCTCTATGTAGGTCCTGGATAAGGGCAGATGCATTCCCTATCCCGGTGATGTGTTGTCTAACTATGGTCCAATTGTGCCTCGACTCATTATACATGGCAGGTGTTATGCAAAAGCTCGTGGAGTTCCAATCGCAGTGGAGCTGGAGCCGCAGTTGAACCGCTGACAGCTGGTCTCCGATCAAGATGATGGCCTGGCGCAACTCATTGATTTGTTCTTGAAGTGATTGATCTATATTATGTTGGCCTGACCATAACTTGACGGACTCAGCATGCCAGGATTCTATGTAGCTCTTTGTCTGCACTGCTTGTTGGAGTTCGACTCCACTCACAGCGGCCAGCGCTGTGACACCTATAATGCCGATGACAATGGCAATGAGGGTGGCTATGAACCTCTTGGACATCTTGAGAACCTCAGACACAGCCTGTTGGAGCAAGGCTATGGTAGGAGATTCCTGCCATGGCCTGTCCATTTTGACTGGAACCCAGGTGTTCTCACGCATTCTGAGGATGTAAAGGCTCTGCGTGGTCCAGTCAAACCGCACTGTTGAATCTGTGCACGTATGCATTGTGCAACTCTTGCAAAGCACAGATCCCTCAGTGCTGTCCCAGGTGATGTCTCTGATGATAAGGAGATAGGGTACACGCACGCAAGCTTGTATACGATGTTCCTCTGTCTGATTTTTTCCCAATGTCAATATTGGGTTCAAGGCGGCGGCCAACTTCCAGATATGGTCCTGTTTTCTTAATATCGACCCTTTAGTTGGAACAGGATCGAATTGCTTGACCAAAAAGGGGGCAGGTGGTGTATAACCTGCCTCGTGCCACTTGATCTTCCATTGGAAGAGAAAGCTCACAGAGCTCCCCTTTCCCAGTCTTATTCTCGGCCCGGTAGGAGTCGGCCAAACTCCGATCCATCACTACTCCATGGGAGTCATTATTAAGGATCTAGGCGCGAGAATTAGGGCACTTATCATATTGGACCCAATGCTGTCGAGCATGGCCCACTTGTATGTTGAATTCCTGTCGTATATACTGCACCGGCAGGAACGACAACATACCGAAAGAATATGGACCGTTGACCACGGGCCAGTGTTGAAAACCCAGCTCGAGGCAATGTAGCCCTTTTCCCATACACACTGGGACACCCTCTACACCGATCTTATAGTCCCAGATCAACCTCCCTTCTTCGTCTGGTATCATCGGGCCCTTAAATCCGTAAGGGCCTGGCAGCCACTCCACATTGTTACCATACACTACCACTGGCAAGTCATCCCAGGATATAGCTCTGTTAATTGGGGGATTGGGAACAAACGCCCAGTAGGTGTGTTGTGGCGACCCAGTCTCATCACCTTCCTTCCTCTCTTCCAGCCCTTCCAATCTACGCGCCCTTTCTTCCGCAGTCGTCCCTGAGCCGTCAGAGGGGAGGTTGGTGATCTGCGGGCCTTCTGCCATCGCTCCTGGTTGTTTCGTTTCAAGCATTCTGTTCTTTCTTTTGGCCTCTCTAATTCCCAATACCTCCAACATTTTCGGGGTGGTTTGTCTATATCGGTTCCTCACATTTTCAAGGTAGAGGTAAATCACCTCATCCTCAGGTATTATGATGGGATTGACTGCCTGTCTCATTAGGTTTCTGATTCTTCTGATCACTTCGTCTGATTTTGTTGTACAGATATCGTTAATTTCATCGCCAGAGAGTATGATTGGTGTGAAGCCTATGTCCTTATCTTTAACTTTATCTGCTTCCACCAAGATTCTTTTACCATTCTCTAGCGTTTTTTCTTTTGTGAATTTACTGTTCAATTTGAGTATGTCCAATTCTTCCTTCGTTTTTTGTTCCTTTTCCAATTCGATTTCCACTAATTTTGATTCCTGCTCGTGATCAGAGTCATTGCCTGAGTGTTGCCATCTCCATGACATCCTCTTCTGTCTAAATTTACGGGGAATGTCATACATAATCTCGTATTCGGGAGTGACTGGGAAGGTTGTCTCAGGTGTAGATTGCAGGTTTGTAATTTCATTCGGGGAAGTTACGAGTGGATTGGTCTTTCCTATGGTATTGTTACTCATTGGTGTTGCTTTATCTGGATCCCTTTCTACTATACTGAATGCTAGAGTCCCTAGCATCATCACTACCGTTATTTGTTCCATATTCATCATCTTAACAACTATTCCAACACCAAATTATCAATTATAACAATAAAAATTTTAACTATAAGAATATAACAATTACAACTACAGGAATATAACAATTATTTACACATATACCCTCGAGCCTTGAAGTCCAGACTGTCAGTCTGCTTGTGATTGCTGTGGGGAGAAGAAACAGGTGTTACTCTTTCTTTGCTGTACTTGTTTATCCATGGCTTGTACCACGTTCCTTGCTGGAACCCAGCGTGGTTCCTTCTCTTCCCCAGGGAATACACAAGCTGCACCCCTCATTTCTGACAGCAACAAGTCTGGACCTCTCCATTGGGCTGTCATTGGGTCCTTCCACCGTACCCAGGTCTCCGGGGGACGTGGAAGTTGACCCCAGTGCCTCTTAATTCTAGTCTCGTTCTGGTCCTTGGACACGTCCAGAACGTTCAATGTAAACAAAATTTTGGCTAAAATTACTGACGGTGGGAACTCTCCCCCTTTTTCTTTTTTCAAACGAGCCTGGAGTATCCCATTAGTTCTTTCCACGATGGCCTGGCCTTGAGGGTTGTACGGAATCCTGGTGGTGTGCTCAATGTTCCACAGGGCACAAAAGGTTTTAAACGCCTGGCTGGTAAAGGCGGGTCCATTATCTGTCTTGATTGCTCTGGGGAGTCCCATCACCGCGAAACAAGCAAATAGGTGATGTATTAGCTTCTTGGTGGACTCTCCAGTCTGGCAGGTAGCCCAAACGAATTTGGAGTATGTATCAATTGTTACAAAAACATACTTCAGCCTACCGAATGGGCTATGGTGAAAAATGTCAATCTGCCAGATGCAATTGGATTTTAGCCCCCTTGGGTTTACTCCCATAGACTGCAGCGGTGGAGCGTGAATTAAAGCCGCGCATTGGGAGCAACTTCGGACGATTTGCTTCAATTGCCATGGAGGTACGTTCGGAAACAATTTTTTAAGTCCTCCGACGTTCACGTGTGTTAAATCGTGAAGGTCCTGAGGGTTAGCCACGCCTATTTCTATAGGTGCCGAATTTGAGGCTAATAAATCTGCCCGCGCGTTTCCTTCTGCTAAAAAACCTGGCAGTGGCTGATGACTGTGTATGTGCTCCAAGAAAATAGGCTGTGAGCGTGTAGCCAGCAATGATGCCACCTTTACCATCAATAGTGATAAAGGATTGCTATCGAGGCGGACAAAAGAACGTCCCAGCCACGGTAGCAAATTGGCTACGTATAAACTGTCCGTATATAGGTTAAAAGGCTCACTCACATTTTCGATGGCCCACATAGCAGCATACAATTCCTTAAATTGAATGGACCTCTCTGGCAATGGAATTGCTTGCTGACAAATAATCTTGTCTAGCTCGGGAGGATAGACTACAATAGCCGCTCCATTATCCCCCCCATCCGTGAACACTACTTTGGCGTTCTCCAAAGGCTCCTTAACAAATATCTTTGGAGGTAGCCAAGGCAGGTTCTTAAAGGAGGCAATCCAATGGGTCTTCGGATAATGGCAACCTAGTTGTCCTGGGAAGTTGAGGCAAGCCCGTGCAAAGCCGGAATGTTCCCGTAGCAGCCAATCTATGTCTGCTAACGG
>VMDO01032454.1:0-18965 GCA_007922755.1 Pedetes capensis | reverse complement strand
TTTGTATTGACCTCATTCTTATCTTCCCTCCCCCCCTTTTAATGTGATCTGACCTTTGAGTAGGATTTTTCCTTCTTGTAATTTTGAGTCAGCTCTCTCATATGAGTGAGAACATGTGTTGTTTCTCTTTCTGAGCTTGTGTTCGTTCACTTAAAATAATTTTCTCTAATTCCATCCATTTTGCTGCGAATGACCCTAAAGATGAAATAGGGTCATCCATATACTTTCTTTACTGATGTATTTCAACCAGTCTCATGGTGTTAAATATCATGCTGATGACGATGCTCAAGCTTCTATCTTCAACTTTATCCTTTCCCTTGAGTTCCTAAGTGTAAATTTACCTACGTAATTCTTTCTCATCATTCAGGCCTCAATTCAAACCTTAGTTCCTTAGTCAGGATTTCTCTGATAACAGTAGTCAAAGCACCTCCACCCTATCATTTTTATCATCTTTATAATACTTATATGAATATCTAAAATTATCTTATATACTTGTGCATGTGTTTATTGTTTCCCACGTGTCTGTCAGTTTGCTGTGCTGTGGGGGCTTGCTTGCTGCTCTGATGCCAAAAGCTATGCCACTGGTACTACAGATACCAGCAAGGTCACAACATGTATATTATCTGTCTCTTCCCTGGCACCATCCCCTAATGCACACACACACACAACCAGAGCTTCAAACTGAACCTGAACCCAAACCCAAACCCTAAAACAACTCTGCTTCAAGTTCTTTTTAAAATCTTTTTGAATCCACACTTGAACCCAGCAAAAAATTTGATCCAGGTTCAACCTTTAATTTTTTTGTGTATGTCATTAGCTATTTTATTATACACAAAAATTGAAAAATAATTTATTCAACTATCTAGGCATAGAATTAAAATTTTAAACCTGAACCATAACAGAACATGCTACATTTAACATATTGAACCCACACCCAAACCTGAACCCAATTTTTCACAGGCTTAAAGCCCTGCACAAAGTAAAATAAAATCCATAAATACAGAGACTATTTTGCTCACCATTGTAGGCCCAATACCATTAAGTGTTCTGACAGAGAAGATGTAAACAGTATGTATTAACTTCAGTACTAAAAAAAATATGGCTTTTATAAATTTTTTAAATTACAGAAAAAGCCAGGAATGGTGTGCACACTTGTAATCCAAGAGACTCAGGAGGCAGAAGCAGGAGGATCACAAGTTCAAGACCAAAGGCAGTTTGTGCAACTTGGTGAAACCTGTCTCCAGATAAAAAAAACAAAGACTCTGGGGATGCAGTTCAGTGACAGAACACTTGCAAAGTATGTGTGAGGCCCTGGGTTTAGGCCCCCAGGACTGCTAAAGAAAGAAACAAACAAACTAATAAATAAAATCACAGAAAACAGGCAGCATACCGGTGCACACTTGTAATCTCTGAAATGTGGGAAGCTGAGGCAGAAGGATCAAGAGTTCAAGTCCAGAGGTAGCCTATGCAACTTAGCAAGACCCTATTTCATAAATAAAATGAGGCTGGTCTCTGGGTGTAGCTCAGTGGTAGTACGAGTGCTTGCCTAGCATGCACAAGGCCCTGGGTTCGACCCCCCAGTATGGAACAAATTAATTAATTAAATCACCAAAAACATGAAATAAATCCCAACTTATACTGACGTTGTTGTTGTTAGGTGCCATTGAGTCAATGTCCGACTCATAGTGACCCTATGTACAACAGACAAAACACTATTGTTAGTGGTTCTCTGCTATTCATAGTTTTCAATAGCTGATTGTTTTTTCGTTTTTTTCTTTTCTTTTTTCTTTTCTTTTTTTTTTTTTTTTGGTGGTGGGGAGTGGGCTGCCAGGTCCTTTTCCCAAGCCTACCACACCTGGTGTTCCCAAGCAGTCTCCCATACAAGTACTAACCAAACCTGACTCTGCTTAGTTTCCGAGATCTAATGGGATACGACACCACAGTGGTACAGCTACAGGCACTGACTTATTAAGTAACCACAAATTATGACAATAAGGGCTATAGGAAGAATATTGATGATTGACTTAAAAAGAATATTTAAGTTGGCACTAAATTATATACTTTCTTCATTTCTTGTCTCATATAAATTTGTTTTTCCAAAGTGATTGAGCTCTTTCTACATATATATAAATATAGATAGATAGATAGATAGATAGATAGAGATAGAGATAGATAGATAGATATTTCTAGATTCTCATCAAAGTCAAATTGACCCTATGTAGTCAGTAGGATCTCAATAAAAACTGTAAAACTAAAATTAAATATTTGGAACTTCTTAAGGAAGAAATTTGTGTTGCATTATATAAAATTCTTGCCAATATACTGTTAAGTATTTCTTGGGACCCTATCAGCCAACATTTCCCAAGTAACACTGGTCTCAGGAAAGAGAATAATTTTTTAATGAGGAGCAATGAATGATACCAAAATTAACACCAATTAAATGTCAAGATTTATAAATGGGTATGAGTTTAGCTTCTAAAGTAGAGCCATTTGGCCACCTATAATCTCTTGTACTAAGTAAAGATTCATTCATGGCAAAAAAGCTTGCTTTTGGAAAGAGCTCAATAAATCATACATCTGAAATGTCCCACCAAAGTGAAGCAGTTTGAGGATTACCTGCAATACTTCCTGGAATGGCTTCATAATTAAAAATCTAATAAGATATCAAAAAGTGTTTTGGCACAAAAATGGCTCATTTTCTAGTACAGAGTTAGACATGGAATTTCCACTCTCAACACACACAGTTATAAAATGAAAATTTAGACAAGGACATTATCCATTCATGACATTTTTAAATGAATAGAATTATAATGAATCTTTTACTGCCCTTGTTTGTGTTTATCATTTTTAAGTAATTTATTTTTATTCAAAGCATATTAAATGGACCAACTGAACACATTTGGTGTCTATTTCATATTAAAAATGAGACAATTTTAAAATGTGGATCATTTTTTCATATATTAGTTCAAACTTTTCTCATAACCTCTATATTCCACTCTCAAAATAGATTTGGAAGCTAAAATAATATTCTTCTTCATGTTGTCTCAAATACCATCACTAATGAATTTTATCTCAAAATAGAACTCATTTTATAACCTGCAACTTTCTATTATAACTAGATTTATATATTTTTTTCTAGAAATGGCTTTATAAGGCTGCTCCTAGGCCAATGGAGGAAGCAACAACTCGGCAATTTTCTGAAGTAATCCTCCCTTCCATTACAGAAGCTGATTTTACTGCTTTTTGAAATAAGAAAATTATACTCCATATTTTCCAAAAAATGTGAGCTGAGCTAGGATGTTCAGTGCTTCTGAAGCCAAGGAAAGTCAAAAGAAGAAAATTGTAAAAATGCAGCAGTCTTCACAATAGCAAGGATATGGAATAAACCAAAGCGCCCATCAACAGAAGAATGGATAAAAAAAAATATGGTACATATACACAATGGAATACTATTCAGCAATTTAAAAAAATGAAATAATGTCATTTGCAGCAGAATGGATAGAATTGGAGAACATCACCTTAAATGGACAAATACAAGCCCCAAGAAAGAAATAGTATATGCTCTTGCTTATATGTGGGAGCTGAATCAACTTAAAGGAAGGAAAAAATACTATATATAAACTAAAACAGAATAAGAAACTCAATTAAACTTAGTATAGAAGGTTCAACTTAAAGAGTGGAAAGAAGGAGGGAGGGATCTAACAAAGGGAAGCAATGGTTAGAGAAGACAGGAAGAGGAAGAGGGTCAATGAGGAGGGATGAAGAGGGAAAGGGCAACCTCAATGTAAACAGCACAACTTTATTAGTATCATGGAAAAAGAAGAGGGAAAGATAGAAAAAAAACCCTACAAGAATACCTAAAATAAATAAATTGGTTAATAATAATAATTATAATAATAATAATACCAAAGACTTGCATTAATGCAAACGGACTAGATCACTCATCTAATATTGCTGAGAATGTAAAAAAGTAGATCACTACAGAAAAAAGTTGGACTTAAATCAAAATCAAGATGTGTATATCACAAAAAGGCAAGAATAAAGGAGACCATTAGTTTTGGGGGGAGGAGAGGAGGGTCATGAGAGGGTAAGGGGAAAGTTATGTGAGCAATGTACAATGAAATGCATATATGGAAATGTCAGAATGAAACCCATGTCACAATGAAACCCATTAAGTTGCACATTAAAAGCCTCCAATTAAAAAAGGTATAGATCAAACCAATACTATCCTGCAATCAATTCTTTTATATATATATATATATATATATATATTTTTTTTTTTTTTTTTTTTGGTGGTACTTGGGGGCTGAACTCAGGACTTTGCTTATACTTTGCAAGTGCTCTACCACTGGGCTTCACATCTAGCCCCCTTTTTTATTTTTTACCTTGAGGAAGGGTCTCACTAAGTTACACAGGCTGCCTCTGGTCTCGAACTTGTGATCTTCCTGCCTCTGCCTCCCAAGTCAATGGGCTTACAGTCACACACCACAGCGCCTAGCTCTTTTGGAATAAATTCTTAAAAGAATTCTTGTAAGCTAGGCATGGTGGTACACACCTGTAATCCCAGGGATTTGTGAGGCAGAGGCCAGAAGATCACAAGTTTGAGACCAGAGGCAGTCTGCGTGATTTAGCAAGACCCTGTCTCAACAAAGAAGTAAAAAAATAGAATGGGCTAGGGGTGTAGCTCAGTGGTACAGCATTTGCAAAGCAGGCAAGCGCGAGGCCCTGGATTCAACTCTCAGTATCACCAAAAAAAAAAAAAAAAAAAAAAAGAATTCTTGTAAATATATTCCAAAAGATTCTTTTTTTTCCTGAACAATAACCAACATGATTTCCCATCACTAACAAATAATTTAGTCCATTTCCTACAAATGAAACATTTTTCATAATCATAACTAGAATGTTATTACTATTTCATTACTAACATTTAATCCTCAGACATCAGCCATGTTCCACTAATTTTTCCAATGATGTCCTTCATAATAAGAGTCTAGTTCAAAATCCTATGCAGCATTTGGTTGTCATATCTCTTTTGTCTCCTTCAATCTGGAACAATTCCTTAATTTTTCCTTGATTTCCATGATCTTAATACTGTTGAAATTACAAGTCTGTTTTTATAGAATGTGAGTTTGTGAGGTGGTTCAGATTATATACATCTTTTGCAAGAATATCATAGAAATGATGCTGGCTGCTTCTCCCTGCTTACAATCAAGTGGTACCATTCTAGATTTGTTTCATTACTAAGGATATTCACTTTGACCACTTAATTAAGATGGACTCCTCCAAGTTTCTTCACCAGAGTCACTCTCTTTTCCCTTTGTAATTAATATGTATTTTGTAGAAGGATCTCTCAAAACCATGTAAGTATATTGTTTCTTCAACCAACTTTCAATTTATCCACTTATTTATTCATTATCAAGATGGGCTCATGGTTAATTTTTTATTCAATCTGTTTTAATCTGTTGCAAATATGATTCACTTGATGCCAGAATTATACCAGATGTGGCTAATGGGAGACCCTTCAAGTTGGCTTCTCTCTTTCTCTCTCTCTCTCTCTCTCTCTCTCTTTTGTTGGCAAAGATTGTTGCTGAAATGAAGTCTCACTCTGTTGCTTAGGCTGGTCTCAAATTCATGGGCTCAAATGATCTTCCCACCTCAGCCTGGGACTACAGGCATGATCCACTACATCCAGTATCAATGTCCTTTTGACATATTTCCATCATTCTTTGAGTATTTGCTTACTTTCTGGTACAGTGCACTCCAATTTCATCTTTTTAACCATATTTTATTTCTCCAGCTTTACAGAGGTATTACATAAAATTGTATGTATTTAGGGTGTATGTGTATATCACTTTTATAATTTTAACTGATACAAAAAAGTAAAAGTTGTAAATATTAATGTGGTAATATGTAATATCCAATACATGTATATATGTATATGAAGTTTTAAAAAGGTTAAACATATTTATCTCCTCAAGTATTTATCACTTCTTTGGGGTTAAACTCAAAATTCTTTTATCTAGTTTTTTGAAATGTAGAGTTCATAATTATTATCTATAGCTCCTATTCTATGTGATAGCACCCCACCACAATCATCTTTTACCCACTGTAGTACAGCCCTGAAATCAGCCATTTCTCTAAAGAGTTCTGGTTCCTTTCAGTGGACAATGGTGTTCAGTTCTGAGGGCTCAGTGTGTGCATTGTCACTGGTGAGCTGTTGCTCCCAAGCCAAGTCATGGGGAGGGGTGGAGAATATCTATATAAGATATACTTCATACACATACACACACATGCACACACATTTATTTCTCTATCTATTGAAAACCACAAATTCACAAAACCTCCAACAAGATTCCTTCTAGTTTTCTCTTCAGTTTTCACTTTTTCCTATAGTGAGAAGCTCAGCTCCTATTATGCTTAATGTTATTGTTGTTGTTAGGTGCTGTCAAGTTGGGCCTAATTCATAATGACACTCTACAACAGAATGAAACACTACCTGACTCTATGCTATGTCTGGCATATTATCAGTGCTTCTCTACTATTCATATGGTTTGTGATGGCTGACTGCTTCAGAAGTGGGCTGCCAGGTCCTTTTCCTAAGCCTACAACACCCAGTATTCCCAGGTAGTCTCCCATCCAAGGACTAACCAGGCTCAACCCTGCTTAGCGTCCGAAATCAGATGGGATCGGACACCAGGGTGATACAGCTGAGGACACTGTTTTTGTTTTAAGGTACCCTCAAGTCGGGTCTGACTCATAGTGAACATATGTACAACAGAACAAAACACTCCCTGATACTGTGCCATGCCCAACACTATGTCAGTGCTTCTCTACTATTCATAGGGTTTTCAATGACTGATTTTTGGGGGATTGCTTCAGGCGTCGATTGCCACATCCTTCTCCCATTTTTGCAGTGCTGGGTATTGAACCCATGGCCTCAGAGAGCACAAAGCAGCACTCTCCCAAGTGAGGCTAAATCCCAGCCAGCTGTAGACATTGTGGTTAGTTTATCTATTTGATAAGTCTTCCCAATCTCTTCCCCTCCCAACGTGGACACGTTACTTACTTCATCCGGACTCCAATCTCAGAAGTGGCAACCCTCACCTCAGAAGCCCTCCTCACCCCATGGGGCTCTGACATCTAGCCACGGACCCCTACCCCACCTGGGTGGATCCTCCCTCACCTTGTTGGGATCCTGCTTCTATGTGTGTGTTCTTAACCCTGCTGATGCTCCAACATTTCATTCTGGATTCCTAACCCTTTCAATAGAGAATAAATGTTTCTGCTACCTCTGGAGAACATGGAAAAGCTGGTGCTGGTTGCACAAAAAGATGATGTTAACAATCCACTGCTTCTAGAGGGATGCCAATCTACACAAATCTTTACATGTTAAAATGTTTTATCCCACACAGGGCGAGGTGGCACATGCCTGTAATCCCAGAAACTGGGGAGGTGGAGGCAGGAGGATCGCAAGTTCAAGACCAAAGGCAGTCTACATAATTTAGCGAGACCCTGTCTCAAAAAAGTAAAAAAAAAAAATGGCTGAAGGTGCAGCTCAGTGGTACAGCACTTGCAAAGCATGTAAGAGCAAGGCCCTGAGTTCAACCCCTAGTACCACAAAAAAAAGTTTGGTTCCTTACCATACTTGTAGAAAGTTTTCCAAACTTTTTATTTTTATTCCACTTTTCTTTGTTGTTTTCCATTTATAGCTACTAAAGCTAATTGATTTTCTTCTTTCAGATTCTTTTTCACATTTCTTTTAAGCATAGCAAGTCCTGCCTCATTAACTGTTTTTCTGTATTTTACTATTGTTTCCCAGTTTGATTCAATTGTTTTAAACCTATTCAAAATTTCAGCATAGTCTATGAGAGAAGTATATGATACCCCATATCCCACTTTGTCTCTTTCCAAATACACTTCTGTTATAACTACTCTTCAACCTCATGTCTCCTCTCCTTTAATGCTTACTTTGCATTTCCTTCCAAATTATCATCATATCCTTACTCAACTTCCTTCTTGATTCATTCAAATTTTATCTATTCTGCCAACAATTCTTAACTCTTTCCCCTATTTCTCTTTCCATCACACCCTTTCTGAAAACTTCTAAATCAGTCCATCCATCTTCTCTTTTCTTCAACCCCTTCTGTGGAGTGGGGCTTTATAAATGCACTCAACCAGGTGTGTTAAACCCTCATAATCTCTTAGTGTCAGCTAGGACCTCACAATTTAACATGCCTCCCTCAAGTACTTCTTAATGGCTATTCCTACATTTTCCATGACAGCCATTTCATAATTGCCATCTCTCACTCCCATCCACCTAGCCTCTCATTCATTAGATTAGCATATCTTCATTTATTCCAAAGAGAAAATAGGGACTCTCAACTCCTAGCTATCCACCTATAAAAGCTTCCTGCCATTTGAACCTACTCTGCCTCATATGTTGTTGTTGTTGTTAGGTGCCATCAAGTCAGTATCCAACTCATAGCGACCCTCTGTACAACAGGGGAAACACTATTGTCAGTGCTTCTCTGCAATTCATAGGGTTTTCAATGGTGAATTATTTTTGGGAGTGCGTTTCCAGGTCCGTCTCCCATGCCTCATTATAATATTAGCAAAGTTTCCCTGTCTCTGTCCTCTAGTTCTATTACCCCTGACCTTGTCTCTCTCTGGCTACTCCTGTTATCCTTTGTAGTCTCCTCTGTTTAACCCTTAAATTCTGGCATTGTGCAGGTTCAAATGTCTAACCCTTATCTTTTTCACTGTAATGAACAATGAAAGCCTAGGGAAATCTTGCATTTTCTTATCCTTGGCCTTGCTTTCCAAGTCCACATTGTCTCAGCTTCTGCTACTTCTGATGCTTTGGCTTTATCTCTCATTTTTGGTCCTGCCCTTGCTCTTGGCATTTGATCAACTAATTCGGCCTGAGAATTATCTAGTTTCCAATTTTGGGCCATCTTTTAAGGATTCAGTTAGGCATCCCTCTAATATCTCCAGTCCCTCTTTACTGCTAGACTAGCTCCTAACTGCTTATCAGAGACACTCCAAGTGTTAGCTCCTCTTGGAAATATCCCTGACCCACATTCTCAAGCTGCGTTTGGAATTCCTCAATAATACCATATAACTTGAAGTTTTCTTCTACTGTAACACTTAGCATGCTGTCATACAATTTGTCACTTTATTTCTCTGTATGAACTCTTGAACGCAGGAATTTTATATTTCTTATGAAAAGAAAAGGAGAAAAAGAATAATGGAAAGAATAAAGGAAAAGAGAAAAGAAGATAGTTCAGATGTGAACAGGGCACTAGCTAGCCCAATGATAAGTAAAACACTATGGCAAAAATTTTAGGATAGAGAACATTCAGAAGCTATGGGATCAATGGGTATAATTTTGGGGGTCTTCTAAAAATGACAAGGCCCAAAGAAATAGAAGGGAAAAAAAATCAAAATTTGAGAGCAAGCCCCTAGGAAAAAATACCAAGAATTGTAGCCTAGGATATACTCTAGACCTCAGAGCACGTAGGGGCCCAGAGATCAACAACTTGAGATCTTAGTGTTAGGAGCAGGGGCAACAGACCTCAGTGGCAGCAAAGGATGATTCCAGAACTACTACATCTGAGGAAAAGTCACAAATTACAAGTTCACACTATCTTTGGAAAAAGGTAACTAAGGTAGTTTAAGTGCTTCAGGCTTCAGTCTTAGTAGTGCTTAGAAATAAAAGAAGGATGGAGAAGAACTTAGTGAAAAGGGCTGAGACTACTAAAGTTATTGTTATTGTCACTGAGTAATAATTCTATTATAGAAGTAAAAGAATTCTTAATTGAGGACAGAAAAGAAAAATAGGCTTCCTATTGGCTCTGGTTAAATTCCCTTTATTGTCAGATGGGGTTTAGCTTACTTGGTAGAGTGCTGCTTTGTGCACTCTGAGGCTCAATTCCCAGTGTCACAAACATGGGAGAAGGATGTGGCAGCCCACTCCCCAAACAATCGCAAAACAATCAACCATCAAAAACTCTATGAATAATAGAGAAGCGATGACATAGTCCTGGGCATGGCACAGTGTCAAGGAGTGTTTCATTCTGTTGTACATAGGATTGCCATGAGTTGGACTTGACTCAGTGGCACCTAACAACAACATCACAATAATATTTTTAAAAGTGATCATTTTCTCTACAAAACTAACTTTGCTCTTAAATAATAATTTCGTGAATTTGTGGGATTTTTTATTACAGATATCACTTAACAGTTTGTTTCCAGACTTAATCCTCCTGAAAATGAAAATTAGTATGGTAGACAGACTTTTAAGCTAGCCCCCAAGGTATAGGATTCCTGTGGGGTCTACACTCTGATAAGCCCCAACAATATACAATGAAGTTTACCTTGATTGTGTCAGACAGCATGGTTAGTTTTTGGTAGAAAGATTATCTTGGTGACCCTGCACCCTTTAAAAACAGAGGTTTTTTTTCTATCTAGTCAGAGAAAGACCAGTTAGAGGTTCAAGGCATCAGGACTCCAAGCACTGTTGCTGATGTAGATAGTAAGACCAAGTGTCAAGGAATAAGCTCTTTCTAGGGGGTGAGAACAGCTTCTACCTGACAACCACCAGGAAAACTGAGACCTCAATCCTGCAACTGCAAAGAACTGAATTCCACCAACAAGAAGAATAAGTCTAGAGCCAGATGCCATGGCATACAACTGTAATCTCAGCATTTGGGAGGCAGAGGCAAAAGGATCTCACGTTCAAGGCCAGTAGCAGCCTATGCAATTTAGTAAGACTCTGCCTCAAAATAAAAAATATACAAGGGGCTGGGGGTGCAGCTGTGTGGTAGGGCACCTAGCATGTGCAAGGCCCTGGGTTTAATTTCAAGCAGCATAACAACAAAAATAATACAAAAAATCAAGGAAAATAGAAAGAAAAAGAATAATGCTGGAAGAAAATTTTTCTGCAAGCCCTAGAAACTCAGTCCAACTGACACCTTGAGCAGAGAACTTGACTACACCATGCCAGACTTCCAACTGACAGAACTGATCTAGTAAGGGGATATTGTTTTAAGCTGCCAAATTTGTGTTAATTTGTTACACAGTAACAAAAAAACAGTAAATAACATGGATATAAAAACTGAAACATAGATACTCATTCCACCTTTTATAAACATGACACAGTGTTAGACACCAGAGAAAATATAGAAAGACTATCCAGGTTTTGTTGAATACCTCTGTTGTCACTTCTGTGACCAAATTACTGAGGCATAACACTGAAAGTTCAGGCAGGAATAGCATAAAATGGCTGCCACTTCCAGAAATCAAAAGTGACTACTAAGATTGGCAATTCCAAATGATGGTTACTATGTGGCTATTACAATTCAATTTCTAGAATCTCAAAAGGAGACAAAAGTACTATGCTTTTTCAAAAAATGTACATAATGGGGTAATGTCTCAAAGATACTATGTGGGAAAACAAGAATCATTAGGTAAAACAATCATACACTTAAAAACAAATTTTCCTCATAACTTAATATAGTAATAACAGTTATATTGTTATAATATTTATCTCATCTAATGCTACAGTAGATATATCCTAAGATGTTTTATTTCAGGCTATCAATGAGGAATAGACAAGCAATTACCTGGAGGCAGGTTGAAGGTGGGAGTGAAGTTATCACTAGTGTTTCCTTTTAAATCAAATGTGACAAATGTTAACAAAGTCAATTCGAGATGACGGGTAAATACACAGGTATTTAGTCTTTGTACTATTCCTACATTTTGGCTTTTTTCAGAAAATGATTCTATTTCATATTTCTATGAAAAGTGGAGAAGTAAATATATTTCTCTTTGAGCAGAAGGGAGATATTTTTTCACACTTGAACAGCTACTTAGCAGCAGAAGTAGAACAAGAATTCCCCTCCTCTGTCCCCTAGAGCAGTGCTCCTTCCATCTTAGCATAAGGAACAAACTATAAGTACTAGTGTAAGGGAACATTATAAACACCTGGTTCATGGTCAGCTGCTTATGCAGGGAGCAGAAGATAAACTGAGATGCTTGTTTTGTGATTTTTAGACTATCCTTTATTTAGAGAATTGTAGCTGATTATTTTAAAACAATTCTCCAATTTTTCCAATAGATGAGTAATCTAATTTTCCCTTTTTACATAAATGCAAAATCTGCCACCATATAATGAAAATATTTTCCTTAGTGAGATGGAGATGGCATCTTCCATTTTCAAATAACTGGTAGAAAAAAATGGTATCTCTATTTTCAAAAATGAGAAATATTGTTAATGTTATATTATATATTTTTATCACAATTAGTAATTTTTAAGAATCTTTTACCAAGTGTAACACATGGACTCATTTTCCTTTTGTTTAATCTATCAATACAAACTGGCATTCATTGTGTAATGATCACTATATACTGAACAAGAAAAATTTTTTAAGAAAATGACTTGTTCTATATGCTGTTATTGTGGTCAGGTGCTGTTGAGTCGGGTCCAATTCTACATAGAGCATGCAAACTACTCTGAACTGGCAGTTCCCTTTATATAGATGGCAAGTAGCCTTCACATAAATGATGTCTTAGTCATTTCATAATGTGTAAGGTCCCCATTCTCTATTAGTTATATTTATTCTAGCCTTATATTTAGCAATCTATAACTTCTAAGAACAAGAAAAACATCTTTAGTGGTGAATGCCTGATCAATGACAAATGAGTTCAATTCTTAATAGGCTGAAAAAGAATGTTCTCAATGATTTCAAAAGTTCATATCAAGAAAAAGCAAGAATATCTACTGCTATTAGAAAGGGAAACCATGGAAAACAAAGTTTTTTTACCACAACCCAATGGGAAGCAACATGTCCTTTCCCAGATCAAAACTTGATAATCAGATCAAAATCTTCTATATTTTTAATATAGTTAACTTTTGTATTATAAGACTTAAATTGATTACAGAGAATTTTATAAAGGGTCTTAAAGGAACAGCAAAGATGATTCAATGATTTAAAAGGAAACATTTAAAGGAAAGGTTTTTTAAAAGATGTAGAAATCAGCACTCAGCAAGGAGACGCAGGAGGACTGCGAATTCAAGGCCAGCCTGGGCTATTTATAAGGAGACTTTGCCTCAAAAAACCTGGAAATATAGCTCAGTGGTAATGTTCCTGCCTAACAAGCATACAAACTCCTGGTCCAATCCCCAGTCCCACCATAAAGTCTGCAGCCATCGCACCCAAGCATCTGGTCCTACCTGATCCTGGAAGCTAAGCAGGGTCAACCTGGTTAGTCCTTGGATGGGAGACCACCTGGGAACACCAGGTGCTGCAGGCTAGGAAGAAGGATCTGGCAATCACCACTGAAAACCCTATGAAGAGCATAGAAGCACTGACATAGAGCCAAGCACAGCACAGTGTTGATGAGTGTTTCGTTCTGTTGTACACAGGGTTGGTATAAGTCAGTCCCAACCTGACGGCATCTAACATCCACCACCACCACCAAAAAAATGGGGAGGGAATGTAGCAGAAAAGTTTTATAGGATTATAATAAGCAATATAAGAACCTTTCAAATACCAATCAAAAATAAAAACTTAGATAAAATATAAGTAACTCTGGCTTGGATAAATTTAGGAAGACGTTCATATTTTTCTATGACATTGGAAGTTAAGAAAATGAAGTAACTGACATATCCACACCTTTCTCAATCTGCTTTACTTTTATTTAATATACTATGTGGTGAGAGTAAAAGGCACAACAAATTTTATAACCTAACTCTACAGGGAAAACAGTCAACCTAACTTACCTACCTTGTGTTTAATCCCTTATATGATACTTGTTTCTTCTAAATCCATTTCAGTAAAGAAAGTAGTAGCAAAACTACCAAAATATCTAATATAGACTAAAATTGTTTGAGTATGACATTACAGTAAGGAAAATAAAAAATACCCAGAGTTACAGAGCAGTTGCTAAAATGAGGATAGAGTAAAATAGAAAAATAACCAGCATATGGTAGACATATAGATAGATAGATAGATAGATAGATAGATAGATAGATAGATATAGATGTATAATGCAAAAGTACCAAATATATGCCACTCATCCTTCTCATTCTGTTTGAGCTAACAAATTATACTAAAATAGAATAATTACTCTCATTTTTAGTCTGATAACTCAGGTTTCCTTCCAAACATCATAGAAAACAACAATGAAGTACAGAGGGGAAAAAAAGTAGTTTTCGTTTTTAAGGGAAAATACATATATTCTGTCTAATATTTATTGGCAATGAAAAGAAAAAATTCATCAGTTACTTGATGTCTATGGAATGAGAGTCATTTCTAGAGCCAATGTAAACTATGAACTGGGATTCAAGGGCAGAAATAATAGACACTCTATGATGGAAGTGCACCAGACTACTGTCACTTCTTTTTATGCAAGAAGTCAAATGCACCAAGGACAAGAAACAGCAATGAAAAAAGATAAAGTAGAAATTCCAAACATATAACACTTTACTCAGACCATGAAGATTTGCTCCAATGTTTATATACAATCCAGCCACACTGTCTAGTGATCCCAAGTCCAAAATCTTTAGGAAATCTCTATCATTAATGCAACAATTTTAATCATGCCGCTGTTGCTATAAACTGACAAAAGTTTAATTCTTTCATTGTCATTTCTCTAATAAACAGCATTCTTGGATAGCAAAAACTTAGCTGAATATTAGTTGTCGGCTTCCTATCAAATTGTGGAATGACATAAATCCCAGTCTCAAATCTGGACCTTAATCTGAAATTTTTCCTCTTGCTGATTTTTTTTTAATTTTTAGAAAATTAATTTCAATTTTTTTTTTCTGAGACTGAGTCTTACTAAATTGCTCAGGCTGCCTCTGGCCTTGAACATGGCCTTCTCTTTGTTTCAGCCTTCCGAGTTGCTGGTATTACAGGCCTGCACCATGGCAAGCAGCTTCCCTTTGCCTATCTTCACATTGCAAATCTGCATTCTTGCAGACTCGTTTATCTAAGCCCAAAGCTAATCATTCAAACCATTCAACCAATTCATCTGATTTCCATTTCTAATATTTTAGAAAAATGATTGAGACCTATGTGTGTATGCTGAGAATTATAAGGATAGGCCTTTGTGAATCCAAACAGAAAGACTGCTAGGCATCATCCCTAGGTATTTTTGTTTTGCTGTTGTTGTTCAAAAGAAAAGAAAATTCATCAGTATCAAAAAAAGAAAAAGAAAATCCCCGAACAGATAAACGCAAACCACATGGACAGACTTGACATACTGCCAAATTAGAGTTCAAGAAAATTCCTCTGATGTGAGGCCACATTTTTGCTACTTCTACTGCTGTTGTGTTGCTACTGCTGGGTCCAAAGAAACTGATCCCTCCAAACCTACTCTGTAAACCAAATAATGAACATCTTCCCTCAGATTTAGATCAGCTCTGTATAAATTCAAATTTACACTACCACTGGGAATCCATCAGTAGTTTCCTTTAAATATAGCAGGAGTAAGGAATAAGCCTGTGAAGAATAAGCCTCTAAGAACTTGCAGGAGGGGCCCCTAACCAAAGCAGAAGTAGAGTTCAGCCACAACACTCCAAAAGAAGTAACCTGAGAACTGTACTGGGAATCATTTTATTGATATGAACACAGTGTCCTGTACTATCAGACCCTATACTTTCACATCATGGTGTTTATCACACAAGATTACAATTGTTGCTTGCCCTTTGTTACACCATGTGCTTCATAACGCAACCAGTTCTCTGAATTCTTCATCAGTGCATTATAATGATCTAATACCATGTTTGTCACATAGTAGCAAAGGCCTATGAAAGATGGACACAAGCACTTTGATGCTTCTCTCTCATAGAGAAATGGGGTCTGTATCCCCTCCTTGATTCTGGATAGCCTCCATAACTGCTTTGGCAAACACAATATGACAGAAGTAACACTGTGCCATTTTCTAACCAATTCTGTTTTTCTCCCTTTATTAGTAAATGATGGTGGGTACAGAGTAATACAGCATTGGCTTTTTCTATTTTGCAAACATTACATCACTTCTGGCAAGGTAGCCAGAAGTGATCATCAACCCACAAGGTTTATAGAGACTTATGTCTAATATGTTGTTGTTGTTGTTAGGTGCCATCAAGTCGGTATCCGACTCATAGCGACCCTCTGTACAACAGGGGAAACACTATTGTCAGTGCTTCTCTGCTGTTCATAGGGTTTTCAATGGCAGATTGATTTTTGGGAGGGGGTTACCAGGTCCTTCTCCCAAGCCTACAGCTTCTGGTGTTCCCAGGCAGTCTCCCATCCAGGTACTAACCAAGCCCGACCCTGCTTAGCTTCCGAGATCTGGTGGGATCGGATGCCACAGGGCTACAGCTGCAGGCGTCTAATATGTAGTAAAACTCAAATGCATATTTGGGTTATATTCCTCTATTTTGACAATGTACTCATGAACTTGCATTGTTTACATTGAGATTATGCTCTCCCCCTTATCCCTTTACATTGACTCTCCTCGCTATCCCACCTTCCACAATCTTCACTTTCCTCTGCTAGTTCCCTTCCTCCTTCCCTCTACTCTTTATATTGTCCCTTCTTCGCTAAATTTAATTGTGCTTTATTTGTATATCAACTTATATTGAGAATTTTTTCTGCCTTTAAGATTCAGCTCCCACATATGAGAGAACATATGATATTTCTCTTTTTGAGCTTGTGTTTGTTCGCTTAAGATGATGTTCTCTAGTTCCATTCATTTTGCTGCAAATGACACTCTTTCATTTCTTTTATAGCTCAGTAATATTTCACTGTGTATATGTACCATAATTTTTTTTATCCATTCTTCTGTTGATGGGCACCATGGTTGGTTCCACTCCCTTGCTATTGTGAAAAGTGCTGCATTGAATATGGAGATGCTGATGTCTCTGTGGTATGATGATGACGTCTCCCTTTGGGTATATTACAAGTAGTGGTATAGCTGGGTCATATTACAGTCCTATTTTTAGTTTTCTGAGGTATCTCCATCTTGATTTTCAAAGTGGTTGAACCAATTTACAGTTGTACCAACAGTGTAAGAGAATTCCTTTTTTCCCATAATCTCATTTGTTATTATTTGTTTTGTTGATCTTGGCCATTCTTATAGGAGCTAGGTGGAATCTCAGAGTTGTTTTGATTTGTATTTCCCTAATGGCTAGGGATAGTAAGCATTGTTTCATGTGCTTCAGGGTCTTCCAAATTTCTTCATTTGAAAACTGTCTGTTTGGTTTCTTTTCCTACTTGTGTATTGGATTATTTGTTGGCTAGAGAATTGCTTTCTTGAGTTCTTTGTAAATTCTAGAAATTAGTCCTCTTTCAGATGTGTAGGATGTGAAGATTTTCTCCCATTTGGTGGGTTCTTCCTTAATTCCGTTGATTGTTTTCTTTGCTGTACAGAAGCTTTTTAATTTCATCTAATCCCATTTCTCTATTCTTGTTGCAATTTCTGAACAACTAGAGTCTTATTAAGGAACTGCTTTCCTATGCCTTTATGTTGGAGTGTATAGCCTATCTTTTCTTCTAGTAATCTTTAGATTTCTACTTTTATGTTGAGGTCTTTTATCCATTTCAAATTAACTCTCATGCAGATTAAGAAGTGCAGGTCTGTTTTCATTTTTCTGCAGGTGAAAATCCAAGTATCCCAGCACCACTTGTTGAAGAGGCTATCTTTTCTCCAATTTGCGTGCTTTGCGTCTTTGTTAAAGATCAGGTGGCTATAGATGCAGGGGTGTATCTCTGGGTCTTGAATTCTGCTCCACTGGTCTTCAGGCCTATTTTTGTGCCATTACCAAGCTGTTTTTGCTACTATATTCCTGTAGTATAGTTCAAAGTCAGGGATTGTGATCCTGTCTGCACTAGTTTGGCAGCTTAAGATAGTTTTAGCTACATGTAGTCTTTGGTGTTTCCATATGAATTTTTGAATTATTTTTTCTATTTCTGCAAAGCCAACCAATTCTTAAGAATCTAGCAACTTCCACTTCCTATCTCTTAGATAACTTGCTGTTAAGAGTCCCAAGACTGGCTCAGGTACAATACAAGAGACTTTCCAAAGACTACAAAACCATGAATGACTTTAATGCAGTAAATTTCCATTTACCTTTTGTCTCTTCCCATAAATGGATCTGCTAAGTATTGTTCTCCCAGGATGAACCCACCAGGAAGATTCTCCATCCCTGATATCATTCTCTTACCTCACAAAAATAAGATACCAAATTACTTATCCTAAAACTTATTACAATGCATTTTCTCAAGGTTTGTTGAGAATTTTCTTGGAGTTGGTGGGACTTGCCTTATTTAGTCTTTCACATATTCCTCTTATGAATAAACTGTGGCACAAAAAAGGGAAATTTTGGTTCTGAACTCAGTGTAGAGTGGATTACTAAAAAGTGACATAACCCTAAGGCAGACAGAGCATGAAAATAATGTGAAAGAACCATATGTTGAAATTAGTTTTTTTCCTTACACATTTAATGAAAAACATACATTTCTAGCTATTCTCAATATTAAAGATGTCTAAAGCTGGGCACTGTGGTATATACCTGTAATCCCAGTGACTGGGAAGGCTGAGGCAGAATGATTGCCAGTTAAAGGCCAGAGGCATCTTGTGCAACTTAGCAAGACCCTATCTAATAATAAATACTAAAAAAGGGGTTAGGGGTATAGCTCTATGATACAGCACTTGCCTAAGATATGTGAGGTTGTGGGTTTACCCAAGTACTGCAAAAAATAAAAAGTTAAACATGTCCACAGGCAAGAAAGAAATCTTCAAACAGGTAAAAGCAATAAATAGTGACACTATTTTTACATGAACTTACATGATTTAATATAATTGATATAAATTGATTTACTATAAATTGAATATTTTTCAAAACTATTAAATGTTTCCAGATATACTGGATACAACCTACAGATGGAAATTTCATATGATTTCATTCATATAAA
>VMDO01032453.1:0-18967 GCA_007922755.1 Pedetes capensis | reverse complement strand
ACTGAGTAGACAGTTCTCAAATGAAGAGGTCCATAAAGCCATGAAACACATGAAAAAGTGCTCAATATCCCTAGCCATTAGGGAAATGCAAATCAAAACAACGCTGAGATTTCACCTTACACCAGTAAGAATGGCCAAGATCAGTAAAACAAACAACAACAAATGCTGGCGAGGCTGCGGGGAAAAGGGAACACTTTTATATTGCTGGTGGAACTGTAAATTGGTGCAACCACTATGGAAATCAATATGGAGGTACCTCAAAAAACTAAAAATAGATCTACCATATGACCCAGCTATAACACTATTGGGAATTTACCCTAAGGGAGATGAGTCATCATACCACAGAGACACCTGCATCTCCATGTTCAATGCAGCGCTTTTCACAATAGCAAAGATATGGAATCAACCAAAGTGCCCTTCAACAGAAGAATGGATAAAAAAAACATGGTATATATACACAATGGAATACTATTCAGCAATCAAGAAAAATGAAATAGGATCATTCGCAGCAAAATGGATGGAATTAGAGAAAATTATTTTAAGTGAACGAACACAAGCTCAGAAAGAGAAACAACACATGTTCTCACTCCTATGAGAGAGCTGACTCAAAAGTCACAACGAAAAGCATGTCAAAATGAATCACATTATGATGTACATTAAAAATTTCTAATAAAAAAAAAGAAATCAAATACCAAAACAATAAATAACTCAATAAGTAAGTTGGCAATGGAAATGAACAGACAGTTCTCAAATGAAGAAGAATGAATGGCCAAGAAACGTGAAAAAATGTTCAATATCCCTAGCCATTGTTGTTGCTAGGTGCCATCAGTCAGGTCTGACTCATGCCAACCTTCATAAGGTTTTCAATGGCTAATTTTTTCAGGATTGCTTTAGGAGTGGATTGCCATGTCCTTCTCCCACTTTTGCCATGCTGTGGAAAGAACCTGGGTCCTTAGAGAGTGCAGAGCAACACTCTACCAACTGAGCCAAATACCAGCCCATCCTTAGCTATTAGGGAAATGCAAATCAAAACAACACTGAGATTCCATCTCTCTCCAATAACAATTCCAAGATTAACAAAACAAATAATAACAAATGCTGGCAAGGATGCAAAGAAAAAAGAACACTTTCACACTGCTGATAGGACTGTAAATTAGTTCAGCCACTCTGGAAATCAATATGGAGGTACCTTAGAATACTAAAAACAGAACTGCCATACAACCCAGCTATACCACTCCTGAGAATATACCCAAAGGAAGATAAGTCATTATGCCACAGGGACATCTGCACCTCCATATTTAACACAGCACTCTTCACAATCGCAAGGGTACAGATTCAACCAAGATTTCCACAACCAAAGACTGGACTGAGAAATTGTGGTATATACACACAATGGAATATTACTCGGCAACAAAGAAGAATGAAATTATGTCATTTGCATCAAAATGGGTAGAACTAGAGATCATCATCTTAAGTGAACAAACCCAGTCCCAAAAAGAGAAATACCACATGTTCTCACTTATATGTAGAAGCAGAATCTAACTTAAAGGAAGGAAAAAAACTGTACATAAATAGATATATTACAATGAACAGTCATAGTTATCTAAGAAGGGAAAATATAAGCGGAGTAGAAAAAAGTGGGACGGGATTAATGACTGGGAGCAGAGGTTGGGGAAGAGGAGAATGGGAGAGGAAATAATGTAGAGAGAGAAAAGGGGAGAGGAAAATCTCAAAATACATGATTCAACCATATGAATACATGGGAAAAACAGGGGACAGGAAAAAAATTAATAAGACTATAACCTATGATTAAATATGATTTTTATTACATATTAACTAAAATTCCTACTCATTTCTCTCTTTCCGTCTCAAAACATCAATCAATCAATCACCAGGCCAAGTAGTTTTTTTTTTAAATTCATGGGACAGAAATTATTGATACCCTCTGGCATATAATCTTTATTAAAAAGAAATAGAAAAAAAGAGAAAAGAAAGAAAGAGAGAGAAAACAAAAAAATAAAATCAGGAGGATTCGATAAATTATTAGCCATGGTGAAAGAATAAATGAAAATTCACAGGTTTTATCTTAAACAATTTGATGGACAGGTTTACCCTTTATTGTAAAGACAAAGTGGAAAGAAGAATAGATTTATTGGGGAAATAATTTAGTTTTGTGCATACTAAATACTAAGTATTAATATAAGGGCATCCAGCTGATGATGTCCAAAAGAGTAATAAGGAAAACAGACTTAAGATTCAATAAATGTGTGCTGACTGACCGTAGTGTATCAGGAATCAAATTTGTCCTGAAAATATATAGTATTTGGCAGAAAGACCCAGTCCCTGCTTTCTTGGAGTTCATATTCAGTGCAGAGGAAAACCTAAAAAGAAGACTTCTTGAATAAATATATATTATACAATTGAGAATCATCAACATAGTAGTGACAGTTTAGCCACTGGTGTAATTGAATTCATCAAGATGGATGAAGAGTATAAAGAGAAGAAAGAAGGTCATGGATTTTGATAGACTTATATGACTGTATACAAAGTGAAGACATGAAGGAAGCAGAAGACCAACCAGAGAAAAAAGAGGAGCTGAAGAGGGAGAGGCATCAACAGTATAAAGAATCAGCAAGATAAAGAAGGGGAGGAGTGTATTTGAATGGATTTGATTTAGCGTTTCCTTAATTCAACATCTTTTTTTTTTTTTTTTTTTTTTTGCGGTACTTGGGGTTGAACCCAGGGCCTCGCGCCTGCATGCTCTACAAGTGCTGGACCACTGAGCTGCACCTCAGCCCATTTTTTTTTACTTTTTGAGACAGGGTCTCGCTAAATTACGCAGACTGCCTCTGGTCTCGAACTTGCGATCCTCCCGCTTCCGCCTCCTGAGAGCTGCTGGGATTACAGGCGTGCGCCACCACGCCCGGCCCCTCAACATCTATTTTTGAACACATATAAGATAGGTACCTTAACTTTTATCCTAAGTAAGATGCAAGAGTCATCAAAGAGCTCTGAAGAGAAGAGTGACCTGATTTGATTGAAAAGATTAAGAACACAAACACAAAAGCAGGAAGACCAGTTAGGAGACTCCTGAAGTAAACTAATCAAGAAATGATGGTGCTGTGACAGCAATGAGAAATCAGATTCTTGTAGGGAAAAATTGGGAGGAAATTGGCAAAAACTCCCAAACTGGGAAAATGGCTTTTGAATATCTGGTTTGTAAATTAGAAATCTAGGGAAAATGAAAGTAACTTGGTTGCACGCTTGTACAAAACCCTTCCTGATTGGACAATTGGACTGAAAGCTGATTGGCTCAGGCCATTCCGTGGGCAAGCTATATAAAGAGCTGTGCTGGGGCAGCTCGCTCCTTTTTGTGCCTTTTCACCCTTTTTCACCTTCTCGCCCATTCCTGCCAGGACCATGGATGAGGAAACAGCTTTCCTGCTCTCCCCTCTGGACCTTTGGTGAGGAAAGAACGCTCTCCCATCACAATCATCAGCAAAGAAAGAACCCGCTCTCCATCTGATCACTGACAAAGCAACAGCTGTCTCCTCTGCCCACCAAGACGACCAACACAGGTGTTTGCCCCCAGAAGGCAAAAGCGCCTATGCTTTTCTTTCTCCCATCTCCTCCGGGGTCCCGAGGGCTGCAGGAGTCTGTGCCCCTCACCGGAGGGTCCTGGGTGAATTGTGTTTAGTGTCTGTGTGCGCGGCGACAACGTCCGTCCAAACCTCCGGGCCGGACCAGGAGGTGCGCACCCCACAATTCTAAGAAAATTGTAAAGGTAGAGCCAATGGTAATTCCTGATGGATTACATGTGAGCCTTAACATAAACAAGTAAGTCAGAAATTACTGTTAAGGTTTTGGCCTGGACAACAGAAATTGCCTTCAAAGAAAATGAGGATGGTTGCAAATGGAGAAGGTGGGGGAAGGCAGCAAATAGAAGTTCATTGGTAAACATACTAAGGTTGAGATACCTATTAGAGATCTGAGTAAAGATGTCTAAAAATCACCTGGGTAGAAGAGTATGGAGTTCAGAAGAAAAGGGTGGACATCAGAAAGAGTGAGAATCCAACAAAGCAGAGTGAAGAGGAGCACTAAGTACAAAGGAAGAAAACCAAGGAAAGTGGTATCTCTAAAACAAAGAGAAGGGAACACCAAAGATGAGGGTGCTCTACTATACCTATGGTTCTCACCCTGAGTCCTCTACTATACCTCTACTATACCTATGGTTCTCACCCTGAGTCCTCTACTATACCTGTAGTTTCTCCCTCAGGTAACATTTGACAAAGCCTGAAGACATTTTTGATCATCACAGCTGAGGGAGGTAGGGTTGTGCTACCAACATATGAGGGTGCCAGAGGAACTTACTGCAGGCCACCTGCAGAAAACTGCTAAAACTCAGTAGGAGATAAGCTTCACTGGCTTCTCTACCCCTCTGCAGGCTGAGGGCCAAAAAGCAAGAGAGGGAAAGGATGCCAGAACATGGAAGAAAAGCCCTTTCCTTCTTTGGTGTCCCTCCAGCACCCTCTACTGACAAAATCTAACATGGTGCCAGCCGGTAAAGGAGGAAATGTTCCAAGAAATAGCTCCAGTATCACAAACCAGTGCAATGAAGGATAGATTTATCCTTCATTGTTAATTGGCACATGCTCCCATTTTATTTCTCAAAAGGATTTCAAGTGGTCATAACTTAAAAATCATGCCCAGGAAAACTACAGTCACAACAAGAAGGCATACAGTTATTAAAACAGGACTATAAATTTTGACTCAATCAATGTGATTAAATTTCAAAATAATTACGATTATTTGTGGGTGAGGGTTGACATAATTAAAGTTAAAGTTCTTCTTTTATGGTGAGACTTATTTTCAACCATATACACAAAGGTGAAAATATGGGAAAATAATACACTGCAAGTGTTAACTGCATTTCTTTAAAAAGTTTATTTCCATCTATGTGTTTGTATTTTCCAAATTTTCTTACATTAAGTATGTACTCCTTTTTAAATTAGGGATATTTAAATTTTGGGGGTATAACTGGTCACTAAATATCAATGCATGGGATTAAGGTTATATAGCCTCTTATGTAACAGGATTCTAAATTCCTTTCAAACAGCACACATTAGAAAGAAATCATTTCTGCAAAGTAAATCCTGAAGTTTTAGGCTATTTCCTAAATAGCTGTGGGTTTAGAGAGAATAAACCAAATGTTAATCCTTTCAAATGTTATGAGATGTACCAGTGAATTTATAGTGCTCTACTTAATGATTTAGGAGTACATCTCTAAATGAAGATAAATGAAAAGATCTTTTAGAAAGAAAAGATGAGCCAGACCAGTAGATCTGATCATGGTTTCTTCCCTGGTTAAATTTATAAACCTATGAGTAGCTGGAGGTAGAAGCATGTCACCACAAGCTCCTTAGAATGCTAACTGTTCAGCTCCAACTCCTATCTTCTACAGACTCCTTTTTGTTTTATTTAGCTTGTTTTATTTCTTGTTGTTGTTGTTTTGTGGTACCTGAGGGTTGAACCCAAGGCCTTGCATATACTGTTGCAAGTACTCTATATTAGGCTGCATCTAGTGCCCATCTTTTATTTTTTAAGTTAGAGTCTCAGTTACACAGGTTGCCTCTGGCCTCAAACTCATGATCCTCCTGCCTCTGCCTCCATAGTCACTGGGATTATAGGAATGTGCCACCATGTCTGGCTCTTATAGGGTCTTCTATGAAGAAAAAACATAAGGGCCATTAATATAAAAAATGATGCTTATATCATTAAAAATATAAATATACCATTTTATGACCACTAGGAACAGAAGAATATAAAAAATATAATATTACCAATTCATGGAAGAGAATGTGAAACAACACAAACTTATTTTACTCACATGGTAACAATTCTTCATATTTATCATTATAAATATTACCAATATCTTCTTCTAATTCCTGACTTGTCTTTTTATGACATTTCCTGTTAAAGCCACATTCTTAATTTTGTTAGTCAAATTAATTGATTTTCTTCCTTTTATGATAAACACAAAATCCTTCCCTTGAAGACAAACTACTTTCCTATCCTAAGTCATAACCATGTGCCCCTATATGGAAAAATTGAGAGTTCTGCCCTGTACACTAATTGAAAGCACAATATGACACACTAATTAAAAGCACAGACCCTGCAGCCAAACTACCTGGGTTCACATAGGGCTCTAATACTGGTTAAATTACTTGATCTCTGCAATTATCTCTGTTGCCTCATATAAACAATGGAGACAACCAACATGCTTAAAAGGAGTAAATGTATGTAAAGTACTAGAACAAGGTCAAACATAAAATTTGTAAGGATTTAATTTGCCTGAATTTGATTTTCATATAAGATATGAGTCACAGGATCCATTTCACTTTTTCTCATGTAGGTATATTAAGATTCCATAAAGGTCTATTTCTGTGCCTCTATTCTGCTTCATTTTTCTATTTATCTATCTCTGCACTGCTACCATACTGTCAAATTATAAATTATTGGCATCAGAAATTAGTATACTATAGAGTATGGACAAAGTCTCCAATTTGTTCTTATTTGAGTTTATTAAATTTGTCCTTTGCAATATTTTAAAGAAGTTTTCCAGTTTCATTTCTAAAAACTATTGGAATCTTGCATGAAACTGCATGAATTTACAAACCAATCTGTGAAGAACAGACATAATTATGACACCTGTATCCAGTCTCCCTATCCATAAATATGGTCTTTCTCTCCTCCATAAGTCTATTTACATTTATAATTAGATGTCTTTCGTGGAATTACAAATACTATCTTTTAAAAGTATTTTTGGTTTCTGATTTATCTACATGCTATTCATTTTTATTCATTACCTTACATTAGCCATTGAAAACCCTATGAGGGTCGCTATGAGTCAGATACCAACTCGACAGCACCTAACAACAACAACCACCTTACATCTAGCAACTATACTAATATTTTTTTCTGTAGACACCATTGTTTTCTGAGTAGATAATGGTACCATCTACAAATAACAATTGTTTGCTCCTTTCCTTTTTTTTTTTTTTTTTTTTTTTAGTACTTGGGAGTTGAACCCAGGGCCTTGCACAAACATTTCAAGCACTCTGCTATGGAGCTGCATCCCCAGCCTATTTTTTATTTTTTTATCTTTAAGATAGGGTCTCACTAAGTCAGGCAGGCTGCCTTGGGCCTCAAATTGTGATCCTCATGCCTCTGCCTCCCAAGTTGCTAGGATTACAGGCATGAGCCACCATGGCCTGGCTTCTTCCCAGTTTTTATAGTTTCCTTTCTTTGCTTTGTCTTAATACAGTGGCTAATTTCTCCAACTAAAAATGTATTCTAATAACATAACATGTTTATAACTTATAAATAATCTATTCATTCTAATGGGATTTAGCTCAGTTGGTAGAGCACTGCGCTGCATTCTCTGAAGACCCGAGTTCAATTCCCAGCACCACAAAGACGGGAGAAGGATCTGGCAATCCACTCCCAAGGCAATCCCGAAACAGTCAGCCATTGAAAACCCTGTGAGGGTCACTATGAGTGGGATACCGACTCGCCGGCACACAACAACAACAACAATGTAAAACAGAAGTAGTGATGATGAGCATCATTGTAATGTCTGTTTTTGTTTTTTTTTAAAGAATGGTTCTATGATTTCATCCCTGAGTATAAGGTTTGCTATAGGTTTTGGGTGGATTTCAACAGAAAAAGAAAGTGTCTATTTCAAGTTTGCAAAGAATTTTTACTACAAAAGAATACAGATGAATTTTATTAAGTCTTTTTTCCATATCCAGTGAGAGTTTTACACCACCAATGCATTTCTAAGTAGTTATGAGAAACACATTATGAAAAAGTTGGATTTGTACATTTTATGTACCATCACTTAGTCTGCTAGAAATCTGTTCAGGAATTCTGAATTTACATTCATTAATGAAATGGATGAGGGATTATTTTCTCTTATATTGTCCTTACTTGGTTTTAATATTCAGGTTATACTAATCCCTAGAATGGATTTTGGTTTCTGTTTTGTTTCAACTTTCTGAATTTGTACACCACTCAAATTATCAATTCTTTTAAGATTTGAAACACTTATCTAGTATGTGTAGGAAACTCTCAGCTTGCTGATTTAATTTCTTCAATTTTTTTTTATTTTTTCTTCAACCAATTTTAACAGGCTATAATTACTCTATATTGTGCAAAGAGCTGGAGACAGAAAACCAAAAGGGAAGAAGACACTCTGTGTTTCTCAAGCTTAAGGAATTGAAGAAAAATATTCAAGCCTGGAGTGGCAATAGTGAAAGACCCTACAGGGAAAATATTAAATGATGCAGGAAATATCAAAAGAAGATGGAAGGAATACACAGAGTCATCACACAAAAAAGAACTGGTAGATGGCCAACTATTTCAAAAGGTTGCATCTGAAGAGGAATCAATGGTATTAAAAGATGAAGTGGAAGCTGCTATGAAGGAATTGGTGAAACACAAGGCTCCAGGAATTGCTGGAATACCAATAGAGTTTTTTTTGTTTGTTTTTTGTTCTTTGTTTTTTTTCGATATTCAGGGTTGAACCCAGGGCCTTGTGCTTGCATGCTCTGCAAGGGCTGGACTACTGAGCTACACCCCCAGCCCATTTTTTACTTTTTGAGACAGAGTCTCGCTAAATTACACAGACTGCCTCTGGTCTCAACTTGCGATTCTCCCGCCTCCGCCTCCCGAGCCGCTGGGATTACAGGCATGCACCACCACGCCCGGCTCCCAATAGAGATGTTTTGACAGATGCAGCACTGGAGGTCCTAACGTGTATGCCAACAGATTTGGAAAACAGGTACCTGGCCAACTGACTGGAAGAGATCCATATTTGTGCCTATTGCCAAAAAGGGGGATCCAGCTGAATGTGGAAACTACTGAACAATATCATTAATATCCCACACAAGCAAAACTTTACTAAAGATCATTCAAAAGTGACTGCAGCAGTATATAGATAGGGAACTGCCAGAAAATCAAGCCAGATTCAGAAGAGGGCAGGGAACCAGGGACATCATTGCTGATGTCAGGCGGATATTAGCCAAAAGCAGAGAATATCAGAAAAATGTCTGTTTTATTGACTATGCAAAGACATTTGACTGTGTGGGTCATAACAAATTGGATAACACTTTGAAAAATGGGAATACCAGAGCGCCTAATTGTACTCATAAGGAATCTCTACATGAACCAGGAGGCAGTTGTTCAGACAGAACAAGGAAACACTACATGGTTAAAGTTGAGAATGGTGTGTGTCATGGCTATATACTTTCACCATATCTCTTCAATTTATATGCTGAGCAAATAATCCAAGAAGATGGACTTTATAAGGAAGAATGCGGCATTAGGATTGGAGGAAGACTCATTAACACCCTGCATTATGCAGATGACACAACTCTGCTTGCTGAAAGTGAAGAGGATTTAAAACATTTACTGATGAAGACCAAAAAACATACCCTTCAGTATGGATTGTGACACAACATCAACAAAATAAAAATCCTAACTACTGGGTCAGTTTGCAACTTCACAATAAATGGAGAAAAGATTGAAGTTTTTGTCCATGATTTTGCTTTACCTGGTTCTACAATCAACACCCATGGAAGCAGCAGTCAAGAAATCAAAAGACACATTGCTCTGGGAAAAGCTGTGGCAAAAGATCTCTTCAGAGTACTGAAAAGTAAAGATATCACATTGAAGATGAAGGTGCGCCTGACTCATACCATGGTATTTTCAGTTGCATCATATGGTTGTAAAAGATGGACATTGAACAGGGAGACAGGAGAAGAATTGATGCTTTTGAATTATGGTGCTGGAGACAATTATTGAATATTCCACGGACTGCTAAAAGAACCAACAGATCTGTACTAGAAGAAGTGCAGCCAGAGTGCTCCTTGGAAGCAAGATGGCTAGACTGCGTCTTACATATTTTGGACATGTAGTCAGGAAGGACCCCGGAACCCTTCACCAGACGGATTGACACAGTGTCTACAACAATGGGCTTAAACATAAAGAAGATTGTGTACCTGGCACAGAATCAGGGAGTGCTTCATTCCACTGTACATATAGGGTGGCTATAAGTTGGACTCAACTGGACGGCACCTAACAACAACAACATATTGTTCTAGGAATTTGACTGTTTCGTCTAAATTTTCAAGTTTTGGAGCCAGATATGTTGGCATACCTATAATCCCAGCATTTTGAAGTCTGAGGCAGGAAAATAACATGAGTTCAAGACCAACCTGGTCTACAGAGCAAATCCCAGACCAGCCTGGGCTACCCAGAAAGACTCTGTCTTAAAAATTAAATGAATGAATGAATGAGTTTATTTTCAAATTTTGGGGCATGAACATGTTCATAGAATTTTTAAAATCTGTAGCATCATTATGTCCTATTCTTCCTTCCTAATATTGTTTCATTAATGCTTTCTCTTTTTTCCCTTGATCTCTTTTCCCCTTATTAGGGGTTTACTAACACACACACACAAAAAATTTTTGTTGGTGGTACTGGGGGTTGAACCCAGGGCCTCACACTTGCATGCTTTGCAAGTGCTGGACCACTGAGCTGCATGTCTAGCCCATTTTTTCAATTTTTTGAGACAGGGTCTCACTAAATTATGCAGACTACCTCTAGTCTCGAAATTGCGATCCTCCCGCCTCTGCCTCCCCAGCCGCTGGGATTACAGGCATGTGCCACCGCACCTGGCTCCACACAAAAATCTTTAAAAAAAAATTTGGATTTGCTGGATTTATCTCATTAACTTCTGTTCATCTTTATTTCCTTCTGCCTGCTTTTAAAAAATTTATTCTAATACTCTAAAAAAAAGAAAATGTCTGTCACATGCTTAGCAGGTTAATGTTCAGCCTTTCTTCTTTTCTAGGATATTCCTTTAAGGCCTTAATTATTCCTCTAAGCACTGGGTAAGTTGTATTTTATGTGCTTTTATTTACAGTAGTTTCAGTATCTTTTAGCCCTAAGTACTTTTTAAACTTCCATTATGATTTCTTCTTTGATCAGAGTTAACAAGATATTCTTCCTATATGTATGTTATATTGATATGAGAAGAATGATATTAATCTATAATTTCATTGTACCTCAGATAATGTAGTTCATATAAATATGGAAATCTTGATGTTTTTATGATCTTAAGCAGGAGCAGCAAACTAAAACCCACAAGCCAAATCTGGCCAGTCACTTATATTTGTAAACTGAATTTTATTGGATTATATCCATACTCATGTGTTTGTATATTATCTATGACTGCTTTCACACTACAAAAGCAAAGCTGAAGAGTTGCAACAAAGACCACATGAGCCACAAAGCTAAAAGTACTGTGTATCTTATGTGGTCCTTTAACTTTATACAACCCTGAACTAATGCACGGTCCATTTTTACACATGTTCAATAAGTACTTAAAAAAAACTGCTGGGCAAGGGGCGCACACCTGTAATTCCATTGGCTCGGGAGGCAGAGGCGGGAGGATTGCAAGTTCGATACCAGAGGTAGTCTGCGTAACTTAGCAAGACCCTGTCTCAAAAAGTAAAAAAAAAAAAAATGGGCTTGGGGCACACCTCAGTGGTCCAGCACTTGCAAAGCATGCAGGTGCAAGGCTCTGGGTTCAATCCCCAGTACCAAAAACAAAACAAAACAAAACAAAAGAAAACAAAAAACCCCGTTGAACCCTCAACTGTTGGGAGCAGAAATTCACAAAATAAAATTGGTTAACTATATTGTTCCGGGGCTGGGATTTAGCTCAGTTGGTCGAGCACTGCCCTGCAGTCTCTGAGGTCCCGAGTTCAATTCCCAGCACCACAAAAATGGGAGAAGAACCTGGCAATCCACTCCCAAGGCTATCCCGAAACAGTCAGCCACTGAAAACCTATGAGGGTCGCTATGAGTCGGATACCAACTTGATGGCACCTAACAACAACAACAACAACATATCGTTCTAGTTTCTACAGCCTTACTTTGATCTGCTGAATCTAAGAAATAATGGCAGTTATGTTAAAATGTCCTACAATGATAGATTTGTCAGAATTTTCTTGTAGTTCATTCAGCTTTTTTCTTTATAGCTTAGAATCACATTATTAGATTCATACAAACTTAGAATTACCACAGCTCCCTAGTGAAATCAATATTTTCTCATAACATGGTATACTTCTCAGAAGCTAATATTCTGCATTGAAATAGTTGGTCTGATGATATTCTCACAACACAGAAATATTTTGGTGGTCGTTGTTGTTAGGTGCTGTCAAGATGGGTTGGACTTATCGTGACCCTACATACAACAAAATGAAACATTCCCCATCACTATGCCATGTCCAACACTGTATCAGTGCTTCTCTGCTATTCATAGGTTTTTCAATGGCTGATTGTTTCAGGATTGCTACAAGAGCCGGTTCCCTGACCTTTTTCCCATTTTTGTGGTGCTGGGGATCAAACTTGGGGTCCTGGAGGGTGCAGAGCTGCACTCTACCAACTGAGCTAAACCCCAGCCCATTTTGGTTAGTACTTGCCTATTTTTTCTATTGTTTACTTTGAATTTTTTTTTCTGTCCTCACCCTTTAGGTGTTCTCTCATGAACATCATACAGCTCAATTCTGTTTACCTTTTCAGTCAACTTGTACCATTTACAATTTGAGTCTATTAATACTTATTATGATTATTGATATTCAGATATGTTTCTACCATCTTATTTCATGCTATGTTTCCTACATTTTCTTTCTCTTTTTTCTCTTTCTTGCCTTTTGTTGCATTAACTTAGGGGTTTTTTTTCTCATTTCACATTTTTTCTTCTCATTTAGAAGACATAAAGTGTTTTCATTCTTTGAATGTTAAGCTTTAATTTTTAACATTCATATCTACCCAAATCCTACTTTTTGGCTTCTTCTCAAACAATATTGTTATTAGGTGACCTCGAGTCAGGTCCAACTCATCACAACCATCATAGGATTTTCAATGGCTGATTGTTCCAGGAGTGGGATGCCACATCCTTCTCCCATTTTTTGGTGCTGGGGATTGAAACCAGGTCCTCAAGAAGTGTGGAGCAGCAATCTACCAACTGAGCTAAACCCCAGCCTACCCAAACAATATCAAAGGCTTAAGAAGCTTAAAATCTAATTATCTCCATCCTACTTAAATTGAATTGTAGTATACAATATTTTAGCATTATCCTGACTTTTCTTTTAACTCTACAAATTAGACATTGTTTTTGCTTTACTTCACCAATGTATGCTAGATTTACTCCTATTCTTAACCATTTTATTTAGTTACACTCCTTATCTCAAACCTTACTTCCAAGATCAGACAAAAACCCTTCAAAGTTATTTACAGGGAGTAGGTCTTTTGTGTGTGGTGTTGGGATAGGGGGTTAACCCAAGCCCTTGCACATACTTTTTGCAAGCACTCTACCACAGAGCTGCATCCCCAAATAAATATCTTTTATAAAAATCTTTTATTTGGTGATAAGGACTCACTAAGTAGTGCAGGGGCTGGGATTTAGCTCAGTGGGTAAAGTGCTGCGCTGCAGTCTCTGAGGCCCCGAGTTCAACTCCCAGCACTGCAAAAATGGGAGAAGGGCCTGGCAATCCACTCCCAAGGCAATCCCGAAACAGTCAGCCATTGAAAACCCTATGAGGGTCGCTATGAGTCGGATACTGACTCAATGGCACCTAACAACAACAACAAAGTAGTGCAGGCTTTCTTCTGGCCTTGTATTTGCAATCCTTCTGCTCCATCCTCCCAAGTTGCTAGGATTGCAAGTATAGGGGCCCAAATAGGGAAGAAGTCTTATGGAGGTAAAGTCAGCATTTTTGTTTATCATGAAACATCTTTTTCTTGCCCTCATGTTCAAAAGATTGTTTCACTAGAAATACAATTCTAGGTTAGACATTACTTTCTCTTATCATTCTGATCATTCCACTAATTCACATTTCTCTTTTAATATTTCTGTCTTTCTCTTTACTGTGACACATTTCATTACAGTAAGTCCATCTACCCAGCTGTAGAGTTAGTCGTATTTGTTGTTGTTAGCTGCTATTGAGTCGGTATCTGACTCATAGCGACCCTATGTACAACAGGTGAAACACTATTGTCAGTGCTTCTCTGCTATTCATTAGGTTTTCAATGGCTGATTGTTTTCTGGGAGTGGGTTGCTGGTTCCTTCTCCCAAGCCTACAGCACCTGGTGTTCCCAGGTGGTCTCCCATCCAAGTACTAACCAGGCCCAACCCTTGCTTAGCTTTCAAGATCTGACAGGATTGGATGCCACAGTGCTACAACTGTGGGCATTTATTTATTAGGATTCCAAAATGTAAAGATTCCAATCTTTCTTCTACAAAAATTTTAGCCATTAATCACTTTAAATACTGTCTCTTTCATTTTCTCCCTTCTGAAGAGTATTCTATCTTTTATCCTTTTTTTATCACAATTTCCATGCTTCTGCATCTGTATTTTCTGTGTAACAACTTCAAACCCTCCTTCCAGTAAGTTTTCTTTTCTGTTGTGTCTAATCGGCTATCTAGCATTGTCATGGATTTTAACTTTTTTATTTTATATTTCTATAATTTCTTCTTGGTTCATTTTCAAAACCATCTAGTCAATCTGATCATCACTAGCTACTTACCCATGTTTTCAAATTTTTGTTTCATTCCTTTAAACATTATTAAAGTACCCATCTCACAGTCTGCATGTATATTCTAATAAGGAAAGTCTTTTAGGTTTGGTTCTTTGATATACTATTCCTACTGACTCACTCAAGGTGCTTTGTCATGGCAGTAGTTTCTGATGATGTTTGCCATGGTTTGAACATAAAATGTCCCCTAAAGGTTGTGTGCTTTAACATTAGGTCCCAGGTAGTAGTACTCTCTGCAGAAGTTGTGAAACTTTGGAAGGCAAGTCTTAGCTTTACAGAAGTGATATGCTGAGGGCAGGCCTTTGGAGGTCCTCCCCCACCTTCCAAGGCTTGGGTCTCTTCCTCTTCGAGGACCGTGCCCTAAGGCACAAACCCTGCTGCTGACACAAATCCTGCTGCTACAGCCACACTTGCCCTGTCACCATTATAGGCTGATTCTCTAACCATGAGTTCCCAATAAACCTCTTCCCCTATAAGTTTATTTGGGTTGTTTTTTTCTGCTATGGTGCTGACAGCTGACTAATACAGTGTGATCCTATTTTATAAAACTCTGTGGCAATTCTTTACAGCTTGAGTGAGGATACTTTCCTCCAGGTAGAATCTGAGTTTGGTTCTGTCAGCTACATGGAGCATTAAAGACCCAGATCCACATTTTTGGCTTAGGTTTTTTCAAATCATGCAAATATCATTAAATTAAATCCCAAATGCACACAGGGGCCACAAATTCTCAGAATTATTTTTTCTTTTAACTGCCACTCAAGAGACAAGACCAGACAGAAAGTTTTCTTGACTATTTCTATAGGGTAAGCGCTTTTTTTCCCTTTAACATTTGCTTTCTTTCCTTAAAGTGGTCTCCAGTCTGGCTCTCCAGCAGCAGAACCTGTAGAAGCTCACCTCTTATTTCCCAGCACCTCTTCACTCTGAAGTTCCAGGTCACCTAGGTCTGTATATATGTTTCCAGGGTATCCAGTGCTTTCAAGGCCATCTCACTTCCTCATCTCCTGCTGGTTCCATTTTGTATTCATTCATTCATTTGAAATGACTTGTTGGCAAGATTTTCTTTTTTAATCAAGCATGTTTTAAATGTTTTATTACTGAAAGATTCAGTCAGCTATACTGTCAGAAAAACAAAGCCAATAAATGTTTTCTTGACTGCTCAACCTAATACCATAAGACATATCAAGTTTTTAGACATTTTCTAGCTTAAAGAAACTGTTGTAAAAGTTCCTTTAGGATGGTCTAGTCCAATAGGAAAATTCCTTTAGAACAAAGATTTAATAAGTCAGTTCATTTGGGTATTGATGAAATCAAAGATATTTAAATGGAAAATGTTCGTATTAGAACAGTTAACTAGCTAACTGGTCTAGACTGAATATAATTTGGGAACTATTTTAAAAACATAAGATGAATTGCTTTAATAGTGCTCTATTTAAACCAGGGTAATTCACTTTTGAGTCCTATATCATGCATCTTGAGTTATAACAAATTATGCAGCAGCACTATTGTAATTATGTCCCCAAACACCTCTTTTCATATTCTGTAGACATGTCATAAAGCCAAAATATCACATATTACTTCACATAATATTATTTGGCCAAGTCTCAGTTTACACTTATAGGGGACCTCACTTGTGAACTACTTAATAGGATGGCTCCATATCTGATCAAAGAGTTCTGCTAAGAATAACACCTCCATTTATTAATTCAAAATGTGAACACCTACTCTGTACCAGGCCTTGTGCTAAACATTAAAAGTAGTATACAAAAGGATGCCATTTCCAAAATCAACATTTACTCTAACCTCTTCTTGGTCCTAATATGTTCTTAGGCTGCATTCTCTGATAAAAAAAAAAAAAAAAAAAAAAAAAAGAAGAAGAAATAAGGAAATATATTTACTTTTTTCTACAATACTATATTTTTTCAGTCCTTTCCTGCGGCTCGCATTTGTGACTTGAATAACTGATACTCAGAATGAACTGGGAATGTCTATGCCTCTTCACATTATATTTTATAATTCTGTAGAAGTGCAAATAAATGAAACTCAAGAACAGTAATGCTAGTGTTTCAGAACGAGTCCTTTAGCTATGTGTCAACTAAATAGGCAACATTTGTATGTTAATATTGCTTTGGATTTCTTATTGACAAATATGCATCTAACAATGTAAACAGTAGTAAACTGAGAAAAAGTTTGAGGACAGTTTAGGCTACATAGTGAGTTCCAGGCAAGCCCAGCCTACATAGTGAGACCTTGTCTAGAGAAAAAAAATTTTTTTAATTAACATTAAGATGGTATTTTTTATACATTAGGCAAAATAAAAATATATTCGTAAAATAAATTCCATCCATTTCTTTTTAGTTTTTTAAGTGTGGCTCCTAGAAAATGTAAAGTTACACAGATGGCACATATTTGTGGCTTGCATTATACTTCTATTAGACATCCCTGGAATAGCGAGTGCAGAAAAAGTCTCACACATATTACTTGATTATTATTACTACTATTTGCCGTGCTGGGAGAAGGACCTGGCAATCCCCTCCCAAAAATCAACCTGCCATTGAAAACCCTATGAACAGCAGAGAAGCACTGACAATAGTGTTTCCCCTGTTGTACAGAGGGTCGCTATGAGTCGGATACCGACTCAACGGCACCTAACAACAACAACAACATTTGCCGTGCTGGGGATCAAACCCAAGGCCTTACACATGCTAGGCAAATGTTCTACCTGAGCTATACCCGTGGCCCATATTACCTGATACGAAAGGTGATATTGTAAGTGTAGTAGGGAAAGGATGGTTTTTGTCATTTCAATAAATTTAATTGAGTGACCAGACTGATTTCTCCCTGTTTTTCCCTTCCAAGTACAACTATAAATCTTAGAAATAATGCAAGAGACAGGTAACGGAGAACTCTGAAAGTGGCAAACTGGTTTGAGATCCCAAGACTAGAGGAACACCACAGCGGCAGAGCATTATTATGTGCCAGAAGGAAAGCCAGTCCCAACAAGTACCAACCCCAACCTAGCACAGAAGATAGTCCAGGTAGGCTCACTCCTCCCCAAGACTGAGCAAGAATTCTACCAACAACACAAGGTGAACCTGATACCAAAGGCAAAAGGGTCTGAGTGGGAGCCATTCTAAGAAGAGAAGCCAGAGGAAGCAATCTCCTCCACAAAATCTGAGACTCCCCTGCCCCACAGAGGGATATGGGGGCATAGGCAAGGGGGTCAGGTGGCACTGGCAATTAGCATACTCCACAAATGCCCAAACTGGGGAGCATTTTTAGCCCCTAAGGCCTGAAACTACCCTCTTTTACTCAGAAACATGAGGTGGTTCAAACATAATAATTACTGTAAATGTAAACAGTCTGAATACACCAATCAAAAGATAGACTAGAAGCATGCATATAAAAAAATGACCCAATTACACATTGTATACAAAAAACTTGGTACAAATTCAACATTAACTAGGCTGAATACAAAAGGATGAAAATAGTTGTACTATACAAACATTAATTTTATTTATTTATTTATTTATTTATTTATTTATTTTTGAGAGAGGATCTCACAGTGTAGCCCAGACTGGCCTGAAAGTCACTATGTAGACCAGGCTGGCCTCAAACTCATATTGATCCTCCTTCCTCAGCCTCCTGAGTATTGAGATTACAGGCATGCACCACCATGCCTAGAGCAAATACTAATTTTAAAAATTCAGAATTGGCTATATCAATGATAAAGTAGATCTCAGAGCAAAGAAAGGTATAAAAGACAAAGAAAGATATTACATAATAATGAAATGATCAATCTTCCAGAAAAAATATGTTGTTGTTAGGTGCTGTCGAGTCGAGTCCGACTCATAGCGACCCTATGTACAGCAGATCAAAACACTTGCCGATTCTGTGCCAGGCAAACAATCTTATTTACGTTTAAGCCCATTGTTGCAGACACTGTGTCAATCCATCTGGTGGAGGGTTTTCCTCTTTTGCGTTGACCTGCCACTCTCCCAAACATGATGTCCTTCTCCAGGGATTGTTCTCTCCTGACTACATGTCTGAAATATGTTAAGACGCAGTCTGGCCATTCTTGCTTCCAAGGAGCACTCTGGTTGCACTTCTTCTAGGACAGATCTGTTGGTTCTTTTGGCAGTCCATGGTATATTCAATAGACGTCTCCAGCACCACAATTCAAAAGTATCAATTCTTTTTCTGTCTCTCTTGTTCAATGTCCAGCTTTCACAACCATATGATGCCACTGAAAATACCATGGCATGAGTCAGACGCACCTTCGTCTTCAATGTGACATCTTTGC
>VMDO01032452.1:0-18967 GCA_007922755.1 Pedetes capensis | reverse complement strand
AAGCAATCACAATGGATATGAGAAAATGCTGGAAAATAAATTGTCATATAGTTGGCATATAGAAATATGTGAGATGCAACTAACACCATAGGTAGATAAAAATTTATAAATGCCAGTGTGCATATTAAAAAATGTGCAAAATCAAGAATTTATATATTTATCTTAATAAACTACAAGGACATCAAACTAAACCCAAAGAAATTAGAATTACCAATAATTATACATGTCAAAATCTAATAGATAATAATCATACAATAAAACTAACTTAAACAAAAGTTGGTTCTTCAAAAACGCAGCACTGATAAACACCTAAGCCAAGGGACAAAGAATTGATGATAATGAATATCAGAGTAAAAAAGGGCAATTATCATAGATTCTATATATTTTAATTATTACTAAAATATATTGTTGTTAGGTGCCTTTGAGTCAGTTCCTACTCATAGCAACCTTATGTACAACAGAGTGAAATACTACTGAACACTGTGCCATGCACATGATCTTTATATATATATATATATGTTGTTGTTGTTGTTAGGTGCCATCGAGTCAGTATCTGACTCATTGTGACCCTCTGTACAACAGGGGAAACACTATTGTCAGTGCTTCTCTGCTGTTCATAGGGTTTTCAATGGCAGATTGATTTTTGGGAGGGGGTTGCCAGGTCCTTCTCCCAAGCCTACAGCTTCTGTGTTCCCAGGTGGTCTCCCATCCAGGTACTAACCAGACCGGACCCTGCTTAGCTTCCGAGATCTGACGGGATCGGATTCCACAGGGCTACAGCTGCAGGCCCTTTATATATGTATAGATAGAGATATATAGATATATACATGTATTTTTTGCTATACTCAGTGCCTTGATATACTTTTTAAGTTCTCTACCACTGAGCTGCACCTCAAGGCCATTTTTTTCAGCTTGTATTTTGAGTCAAGTTCTCACTAAGTTACACAGGCTGTCTCTAGCCTCAAAATCAAGATCCTCCTGATTCGGTCTCTCAAATCCCCAGGGTTACAGGCATGTGTCACAGCACCTGACTTCCAATTATATCTTTAATTATATACTTCACATGAGTTAAGTTCACAAATTTGCCAGATCTCAAGCTGAGTCTTTACAGAGATGCTGATAAAAATATTTTGAGCATTATCCATAGAATTATTTTCAAAGTCAAGGAAACTTTTTGCAGCATGTACTATGTGCTGAATATGGACATCCATTTTGCTGACCCTGGTTTAAAATGTGAATCTCTCTGTTTCTGATTATTGGTTAGCATATTGAACATTAAATCATGAACTTCTAATTTATTTATTAAAAAATTCCCTTAGTGCACTTTGTTTTTCTTGAAAGCGTAATTTCTAGCAATGATCTAAGCTACAATTTCAAAAGTATCAATCAGGAGAAGTTGAAAATAAAATCTAAAAGAAATGAATTTAATATGAAGATTTTATATTCAATTATAACTTAATCATCTGCTTAAATACTATACTTAAATAATATCTTTGATTATGAGACCAAAATATAGCTCTTTTTTTCTCTCTTTTTGACCCTAATTTATGGAGAGAGTGTAGATAATTTCCATGGGTTTATTTGGGCTAACATTCTCTGATCAATTTTTCATGCATAATGTAACAAATTGTGGTATTGTATAATACTGACCTTATATTTGTATACCTGGCATGCTGATGTACCTCACAATGACTTTTTACTTAAAAAGTACATTGCTATTGGAGTCATTGAACACAGATGTTCCCTCATGTTTGTGTCCATGCTTGGCTACTTTTGTTCTTATCCATGATATTTAACCTTCCTTCTAAAGACACATTTCCTTTCCTAACTGTTCCAGAAATATTCTGTCTCTTTCCCCTCAGAGCTTCCAGTGGATCCTTTTGAGTCTAATCGTCTGCTCTTCACATACCAATATTTGTTTGAGGAGGAATGATAATTGGAGACCTGTGAAAAGAAAAGTGATGAGGGAGAAGACAAAAGTGTTCTGTAGAGAAAGACCTTCCTCTGATCACCACCATTTTCATTTTTCTAGTCTTCTTTCCATATGCCTGCCACAGATTTTGCTGGCCAATATGTTGTATAAATTATTTTGTGAATATGAGAAAATGTGCCTTTAGATTAAATTACTTGGTGTAGAAATTAATTATAGATGAATCCTGATTCCATGTTGTCTGTCCCCTAATGCAATTTCATATGGGTGCCCTCCCTAAATAGTCTCTTTGGGGAAAAAAAAGAAAACTTTAGGGGAGAATACAGAAGGCTGTGTCTCCCTTATTAAGGACAAGAGAACAATGATCTCTAAATTTTCTTCAGATTTAACTAACTGTACTACCTTTATTATGGTGCCAGTCATGAAAAGCATCAAAACTCTAATGTGCTGGTTCCAACATTGGCAAAAGATAACTTGAAGCTGGAAGGTTTTTAGAGAGCCAGAGGGTAGGGAGTGATAAGAACTAAAAGACCTTTATCTTGGTGACTAGAGAAGGACCCAGCAATCCACTCCCAAAAATCAATCTGCCATTGAAAACCCTAATAGCAGAGAAGCACTGAAAATAGTGTTTCATCTCTTGTACGTAGGGTCACTATGAGTCGGACACTGACTCTACGGCACCTAACGACAACAACAATCTTGGTGACAGACAAAAATTTTGTTTATCATATGTGGGAAATGATTTTCATTTTGTAATTTATTCTTTGCCTTTGACTTTTTATTTATTTTACTCTTCAAAAGTTTTAAACTTATCTGTGGCAAAACTAGCCTTTTAAAAGTGATGAAATAAGTCACATATACACAGAAAAATGAAGGAAATGCAAATGAACAGCTCAATAATTTATCACAACTGACCTCCAAAGTATATCGAAAACACCAAGAAAATCCCTCATACCCTTCCCAATATCTACCATCTTTCTTTCTGTCCTCCCCAGCATGATTTTGGAATCTTTTATTTTTATTTATGGCTTCACTGCTATCGAGTGGGCAATTATCCCTTATGCCTCTTCATGTTGAGAAACTTGGAGAATTGGAGTTAAATCTGATCTTTCCACACAGTCAAAGATCACCAGAAACCATCAGCAATGCCAGCAAGTGTTTAATAACTTTACTTACATTCAGAAAACAATTCCTTAATATTAACTTTATCACTTATAAGATTCTGCTTTTTCAGAGGTCAAAACAAAATAAAATATGAATTAACATTCAAAACTACTGCTGTGTAAGAAGCATGTCTTCATCACAACAAAGTTAGCCATTACTATAGCATTTAAAAGTGTACTCAAAAGACCATGTGTAGCTAAAACACTCTTAAAGCAGGAAAACTAGTGCAGGTGGGATCACAATTCCTGACTTTAATCTCTATTACAGGGCTGTAGTAGCCAAAACAGCTTGGTACTGGCACAAAAATAGGCCTGAAGACCAGTAGAACAGAATAGAAGACCCACAGATTCACCAATACATTTATAGCCAACTGATTTTTGACAAAGGAGCAAAACATGTGAATTGGAGAAAGAATAGCCTTTTCAATAAGTGGTGCTGGGAAGCATGGGTATCCACCTGTAGAAAAATGAAAACAGATCTGCAACTCTCAGTATGAACAAGAGTTAACTTGAAATGCATAAAAGACCTTGATATAAAACTAGAAACTTTAAAATTACTGGAAGAAAAGATAGGCAACACACTCCAACATATATGCATAGGAAAGTATTTCCTTAATAGGATTCCAATTGCTCAAGAAATCGCAACAAGAATAGACAAATGGGATTACATGATACATGAAATTAAAAAGTTTCTGTACAAGAATGGAAATAATCAACAGAGTCAAGGGAGTCCCCACTGAATCAGAAAAAATCTTCACATCCTATACATCAGAAAGAGGACTAATTTCCAGAATTTATAAAGAACTCAAGAAAGCAATACCCAAGAAAACAAATGACCCAATACACAAGTGGACAAAGCTCGTAAAGCCATGAAACACATGAAAAAATGCTCAAAAACCCTAGCCATTAGGAAAATGCAAATGAAAACAACTCTGAGATTCCACCCTACACCAGTGAAAATGGCCAAGATCAATAAAACAGATAACAACAAATGCTGTCATGGTTGTGGAGAAACCACTTATACTGCTGGTAGAGTTGTACATTAGTTCAACCACTTTGGAAATCAATACGGAGGTACCTCAAAAAATTAAAAATAGATCTACCATAGCTATACCACTACTAGGAATCTACCTGAAGGGAGATGAATCATCATACTACAGAGACACCTGCATCTCCATATTCAATGAAGCACTTTTCACAATAGCAAGGATATGGAATCAACCAAAGTGCCCATCAACAGAAGAGTGGATAAAAAAAATTATGGTCATATACACAATGCAATACTACTCAGCAATTTAAAAATGAGATAATAGCCGGACGAGGTGGCACATGCCTGTAATGTCAGTGGCTCCGGAGGCAGAGGCAGAAGGATCGCAAGTTCGAGACCAGAGGCAGTCTGCGTAATTTAGTGAGACCCTGTCTAAAAAGTAAAAAAAAAAAAAAAAAAAAATATAGGCTGGGGTGCAGCTCAGTGGTCCAGCTCTTGCAGAGCATACAAGCATGAGGTCCTGGGTTCAACCCCCAGGACCATGGGGAAAAAAAAAGTCATTTGCAGCAATATGGATGGAATTGGAGAAAATTATCTTGAATGAACAAGCACAAGCCCCAAAACAGAAATACCATATATTATCACTTACATGTGGGAGCTAAACCAAACTTAAAAGAAGGAAAACATCCTATACATAAATTGGAACACAATAAAAAGCTCATGGAAACTTAGCATAGAAGGGACAATTTAAGGAGTTGAAAGGAGAGAGAGATCTAGCAAAAGGAAGCGATGATGGGAGAAGACTGAAGGGGAGGAGAGCCAATGAGGAGGGAGGAAGGGGGGAGATGTCAATCTCAATGTAAACAGCCCAGCTTTATTAGTACAGGAAATAATAATAATATTATTATTATTATTACTATTATTAATATTATTATTATACCAATAATTCCAAAGGATTACAATAATGCATATAGACTAGATCACTCATGTAATACTGCTGAGAATGTAAAAAGATAGATCACTGTAGAAAAAAGTTTAGACTTAAATCAAAATCAGGATGCATGTATATAGACAAAAATTCACACAAAAAGACATATATGCAAGGAGAATGGAGGTCATCGGTGGGGGTTGGGATGGAGAAACAGGGTCATTAGAGGGTAAGGGGGAGGTTATGTGAGCAATGTACAATGAAATGCATAAATGGAAATGTTACAATGAAATACATGTCAGAATGATAGCCATTAAGTTATACATTAAAAATTTTCAAGAAAAAAGTGTACTGCTTTCTTTATCCCTATTTTCATCTACAACAAAATAACTTTATTTCATATACTATCTCTTTTCAAGTGAGAAATTAAAATATATAAGCCTCTTGTTGTTAGGTGCCATGGAGTCAGTATCCAACTCATAGCAACCCTACATACAACAGGGGAAACACTATTGTCAGTGCTACTCTGCTGTTCATAGGGTTTTCAACGGCGAATTGATTTTTGGCAGTGGGTTACCAGGTCCATCTCCCAAGCCTACAACACCTGGTGTTCCTAATTGGTCTCCCATTCAAGTACTAACCAGGCCGGATCCCACTTAACTTCCGTGATCTGAGGGGATCAGATGACACAGGGCTACAGCTGCAGGCTACATAAGCCTCTTTGTTGTTGTTAGGTGCCATCGAGTCTGTATCCGACTCATAGCGACCCTCAGAGGGTTTTCAATGGCTGAGTGCTTCAGGATTGCCTTGGGAGTGGATTGCCAGGTCCTTCTCCCATTTTTGTGGTGCTGGGAATTGAACTTGGGAGCTCAGAGACTGTAGCACAGCGCTCTACCCACTGAGCTAAATCCCAGCCCACATAAGCCTCTAGTGTTCACATTTTTCAAAAGGAAGATAAACTTTGACATAATTTTTTTTCCTGCAGTACTGGGGGTTGAACCCAGGGCCTCACACTTGCATGCTTTGCAAGTGCTAGACTTCTGAGATGCACCCCCAGCCCTTTTTTTTTTAACTTTTTTTGAGACAGTGTCTCATTAAATTACACAGACTGCCCCTGGTCTCGAACTTGCGATCCTCCTGCCTCCGCCTCCCGAGCCACTGGGATTATAGGTGTGCGCCACCGTGCCCCGCTACATAAAATATTTTCTGTAAATATGACTTAGTATCTTAGTCCATTTGGGCTGCTATATCAAAATGTCATACCTAGTGGTGGCTTATGTACAACAGAAATTTATTTGTCTCCGTTCTGGAGGCTACTTCATACTGTGTCCTCACATGGTAGAAGGAGACATGGATCTCTTTCATGGTCTTTTTTGTTTGTTTGTTTGTTTGTTTGTTTGTTTTGTTTTGTTTTGTTTTTTTGAGACAAGGTCTCACTGTGTAGATCAGGCTGACCCGGAACTTACCGTCATTCTCCTACCTCAACCTCTGTAGTGCTGGGATTACAGGTGTGTACCACCACACCTGGTTTCATGGCCTTTTTCGTAAGGACACTAATTTCATTCATGAGACTGTACTTCCATGATCTACTCATTTCCCAAAGGCTCTATCTCCTAATACCATTACCGCTGAGGTTAGGAAATTGACTTCATGAATTTAGGGAGTCCAACAAACATTGACACCACAGTGCATATAAAATCTGTGGAGTTATCACAGTCTTCTTAAAAATGATAAGGCATTTCTCTTTGTTGCCTTCCTTTTCCTTGCTTTCTCCTAAAAATTATATCTCAATCAATTGTAATAGACTCTAAGACATCTCAGTAGAACTTGTGAACAGTTCTGATGTGGGACATAGAATAAGGTATTCTGGGTTATAAATTTTAGTGAGTAACCTTTTACTATTTTCTTTCTTCTATTCAAATTATAGCCTTTAATTGATAAGGAAATAGAAATCCAGACTGAATTTTCTTTTCCTTCCTTTCTTCCTTTCCTTCTTTCCAGGAGTAGAATGTTGAACCTAGTGCCTTGAATATGTTTTACACATGTTCTACCTCTGAGGTGCACCCCTAACCCCTTTTTTATTTTTTAAATTTGATTTATCTTTTCATTCCTTATCTTTTTTACTCCCCATTTTTTATCCTGCTAAATTACATAGGCTGCTTGCCTCTTCCTCCCAAGTTGCTGGGATGACATGTGTGCATCACTGTGCTCAGGTTAATTTCTTAAATATCATGTATCTTTCCCGTTGCCAATTTTAGTGAATTCAAGAAAAAGAAAAGAAGCTACAAAATGATCCTGTAAATGTTTTGGTAATCTTACTGAGCTTTTCACATTTCACTTAGGAAATGAATTTTTCCTCAGACTGATGATATCATAGAGAACATTTCTTCTTTCAGGCTGATTATTAATGCAACTCATTCTGCTTATTGATTGAACACTGTTATCACTAGTATTCCACTTAAGAATCCATTTAAAATTAATTGATGGCATTGATCTAGCTCTTCACATAGAAAGCCCATGTTATCAAAGCTGGTGTTAGTAGAACTAATGCTCTGTCTATATTTTTACACTGAATACAGGGATTAATATGACTGACTTGTTGACTGGTGATGCTGTGGCTGATAAAGATGGGTGAGTTATTTCACTAGATAAGAGTTGACCTTATCAAAAAAGTAGAATTAAAATAAAGATATAAATCTGTTTGGATCTTTGTGCAATATTAGTTTGAAATTATGTCATGCAATTTTGACATTTTTAAAAATCAAATCATATTAGGTCCCTCAGTTTTAGGAATTTCAATTTCGTAGCAATGATGAAAACTGAAAACAGTCTTAGTATCTCTTGGTTAGTTGTACCATATACTTAACTTTTTCCAATAAAACACAATGTAATCATATATGAGTAATTGTTTGAACATTGTTAAAAATGTTAAAAAATTAGTATAATGTTGAAAATACCAATAGCAATAGCACTAATAATACATGTGTGCTTATTCAAAATAATTTTTTGTAAATTATATCCAATTGGTGATCTCTCCTTGGAAAAGAAATGTGTAGTAAGTCATTTTCTGGAACTAGCTGAAAGAATGCTCATTCCCTTTGTACCTCCAACCTGAATTGCTATCCATAAAAAGTACCCCTTATTTTTCCCCTTTAAAAATCAGTAAAATTATCCTCACTTATATCTGAGAATTGAGTAGTGTTTTCTGACATCAAAGAACTGACTACCATGCAGTCAGTGATTCTATTATATACCACCCTCCTTTTAAAAATTATAAATATGTGGAAAACATTTAAAAATTATATTTTGTAAAATTAAAAGTGAAGCCTTCTTCATTCCAGGTGTTTCTTTAGAAGTATATATACTTACTCTTGATATCTTATTTTAATATAAAATATACACAGAAAGGTGCACACATTTTGCATGGATAGCTCAATGGATTGTCACAAATTGAACATATATATGTTATCTGCAACTAGATACTTCCCACTGCATTATACGCCCATTCATACAGCCAAGGGCAAAGTATTTTAAATTGAGGTATCTATGCTGCAAAGTTTAAATCCTATATCAGGCCATCCAAGAAATCCTAGAATTTTACACATACTAGTTAGCTCCTTCATGTCAGCCTTCTATTTCTCCATGTTCTATAACTATTTGCTAACATGTGGAGATCATGGGGACCATACATCCATACATGAAAATTTTTCTTCCTTTCTAAGTTTAGAATTAATGGAGACACACACACAAAAAAAATACAGATTGGAAATCATACTACTGATTAAATTTTTATTGGGGCATAGCGTAGATTTTCAGCCACAACAAAGGTGAACAACTCAAGAAAGATGCACACGAAAACAAGCTTCATTATATAGCCATTGCTGTAGATTTTGTTAGGTGCTATCAAGTCGGGTCTGACTCTTAGCAACACTATCTACAACAAAACAAAACAATCCCTGATTCTTTGCCCCGCACACAATCTTACTTATGTTTAGGCCCATTGCTGCAGACACCATGTCAATCCATCAAGTTGAGGGTCTTCCTATTTTTTTTGTTGACCTGTCAATCTTCCAAACATGATGTCCTCCAGGGATTGGTCCCTCTTGACTATATGTCCAAAATACATAAGACACAGTCCAACCATTCTTGCTTCCAAGGAGCACTCTGTCCTTGCTTCTAGGACAGATCCGCTGGTTCTTTTGGCAGTCCATGGCATATTCAGTATTCATCTTGAGCAGCATAATTCAAAAATGTCAATTCTTCTCCTCTCTCCTTTGTTCAATGTCCAGCTTTCACAAGCATATGTTGCAACTGAAAATACCATGGCATGGGTCAGGCGCACCTTCGTCTTCAATGTGACATTTTTACTTTTCAGTTCTTTTAAGAGATCATCTGTAACAGCTATTCCCAATGCAATGGTTTTTTATTTTTTCACTGCTGCTTTCTTGACTATAGATTGTAGAATCAAGTAAAGCAAAATTTTGGAGAACCTCAATCTTTTCTCCATTTATCATACAGTTGCTTACTGACACATATGAAAGGATTTTGTTTTATTGATGTAGAGGAGCAATCCATATTGAAAGCTGTGTTCCTTGATCTTCATCAGTCGTTTCAAATCCTCTTCTGTTTCAGCAAGCAGAGTTGTGTCATCTGCATAATGTAGGTTGTTAATGAGTCTTCTTCCAATCACAATGCTGTGTTCTTCCTCATAAACTCCAGGTTCTCAGATTATTTGCTCAGCATAGAAATTGAAGAGGTATGGTGAAAAATACAACCCTGATTCACACCTCTCTCAATGTTAAACCAATTTGTGTTTCCTTATTCTGGTCAGACAACTGCCTGCTGGTCCATGTACAGATTCCTCACGAGTACAATTAGGTGCTCCCATTCTTTGCAGTGTTGTCCATAATTTGTTATGATCCACATACTGAAATGTCTTTGCATAGTTGATAGAAAATAGATAGACACCTTTTTGGTATTCTCTGCTTTCAATAATATCCACTTGACATCAGCAATGATGTCCCTGGTTCCCTGCCCTCTTCTGAATCTGGCTTGATTTTCTGGCAGTCCCCTGTGTATATACTGCTGCAGTTACTTTTGAATAATCTTTAGTAAAATTTTGCTTGCATGTGATATTGATGATATTGTTTGATAGTTTCCACATGTGGTTTGATCCCTTTTCATGGGAATAGGGAAAAATATGGATCTCTTTCATTAAGGTGTCCTAGTAGATGTTTTCCAAGTCTCTTGGCATAAACATGTTAGTGCTCTCAGTGCTACATCTGTTTGTTGAAACATGTCTATTGGTATTCTATCAATTCCTGGAGCCTTATGATTTACAAATTCCTTCAAGGCAGCTTCTACATAGTCCTTCAATACCATTGGTTTCTCATCATATGCAACCTTTTGAAGTGGTTGATCATCCACCAACTCCTTTTTGTATAATGACTCTGTGTATACCTTCCATCTTATTTTGATGTTTCCTGCATCATTTAATGTTTTCCCCCATTGAATCTTTCACTATTGCCACTTGAGGTTTCAATTTATTCTTCAATTCCATAAGCTTGAGAAAAACAGAGTGTGTTCTTCCCTTTTAGTTTTCTGTTTCTAGTTATTTGTACATGTTATTAGAATATTTGATTTTACATTCTTGAGCTGCCCTTTGAAAACTTCTGTTTGGTTCTTTAAATTCATGATGTCTCCATTTTACTTTGACTGCTTGATGTTCAAGGACAAGTTTCAGAACCTCTTTTGACTTGTAATTTTTTTCTTTTTTTCCTGTGTTTTAAATAAACTTTCATTTTCCTCATGAATGATATCTTTGATGTCATGCCACAACTCATCTGATCATCTATTATTAGTGTCTAATGCATTAAGCCTGTTCTTGAGGTGGTTTCTGAATTCAGGTGGGATATACTCAAGGTTATATCTTGGCTCTCATACACTTGTTCTAATTTTCTTCTGTTTCAGTTTGAAATTTCATGAGCAGTTGAAGTTATGATCCACAATCAACAGCTGGTCTTGTTCTGACATTTAATATTGAGCTTTTCCGTCATCTCTTTCCAGAAATGTAGACAATTTGGTTCCTGTATGATCCATCTGGTGACTTCCATGTGTACAGTTGTTGTTTATGTTGGTGAGAAAATGTATTTGCAATGAAAGAGTCATTGGTCTGACAAAATTCTTTCATGCGATCTCTGGTATTATTTCTGTCACTAAGGCCATAGTTTCCAACTACTGAGCCTTCTTTTTGTTTCCACCTTTTGCATTTAGTCACCAAGAATTTTCAGGACACCCGATTGCATGTTCAACCTATTTCAGAATGTAGAAGCTGGTAGAAATCTTCCCCATCTTCATTTGTGGCCTTATTGGTGAGTGCATGAATTTGCATAACTGGCCCTCCTTTTAGACATAGGATATCATTCTATCTCAGACAGCATTGTACCTCAGGACAAATCTTGAGATATCTTTTTTGATGAGGAATGCAATCCTATTTCTCTTTAATTTGTCATTCCCAGGGTAGTAGACCATATGATTATTTGATTCAAAATGGCCCATGCTAGTCCAGTTTAGCCCACTGATGCCTATAACATTAACGTTCATGTGCTGCATTTCCCTTTTTATGATTTATAACTTTCCTGGATTCATACTATGTACATTCCACATTCCAATTATTAATGAATATTTACAGTCGTTCCTTCTTGTTTTGGCTGTGCCACCTCAGCAAATGGAGTTCCCTGGGGTTTTACTCCATTTCCATAATTAAGGTAGACTCCACTTTGTGGAGGCAACTCTTCCCGAGTCATCTTTTGAGGGCCTTCCACATTGGGGGCTCATTTTCCAGTAGTATATCTGACAGTGTTTCTCTGAAATTCGTAGGGTATTCAATGGCTAATCATTTTCTGAGTGGGCTGCCAGGTCCTACTCTCTAGCCTGTGTTATTCATGAAGCTCTTTTTAGATTCTAATTGAGATACCTCTGCTTTTACCTTGGTAATTTCTTTCTGGGTGCTCCTTTTAGGATTGATTTGCTGTTGATTTTCTAGCATCTTCATGTGTGTCATTAGGTCATTTATTTGCCTCTTCTCTACCTTATTGATGAAGGCATTTAATGCTATCAACTTTCCTCTCAGAACTGCTTTTACTGTATCCCATATGTTTTGGTAGGATGTGTTTTCATCATCACTTAATTTCAGGAATTTTTTAAATTTCTGTTTTGATTTCTTCAATAACCCATTGATCATTCAGTAGTGCATTATTTAGTCTCCATGAGTTTGTAAACTTTCTGGAATTATTCTTGCTTTTGAGTTCCAAATGTATTCCGTTTTGGTCTGATATGGCACAGGGATAATTTCTACTTTTGTGTAATTATTGAGGGAATTCTTATGGACTAGCATATGGTCTATCTTGGAAAACATTCCATGTCAAGCTGAGAAGAATGTGTATTCCTCATCATATGGATGGAATGTTCTGTATATATCAGTGAGATCCAATTGGTTTAGGGTGGATTAAGCTCATCATTTCTCTGTTGATTTTCTGTTTTGATGACCTGTCTCTTGGTGAAAGCTAGGTGTTGAAGTCTCCCATAATTATTGTGTCTAGTCCAATAAAGTTCTTTATGTTCCACAAAATTTGTGTTGTAAAGCTAGGTGCCCCATTATTTGGAGAGTATACATTTAGTAGCATTATTGGTTCCTGGTTGATTATTCCTTTTAGTAATATGTAGTTTCCTTCTTTATCTCTTCTAATTAGTTTTGGATTGTAAGTTAAACTATCTGATATTAGAATTAAAACACCTGCTTTTTTCCCCTGCTTGATATATTGTTTTCAAGCCCTTAATTCTCAATCTATTGAAGTATTTGCAGGTTAGATGAGTCTTGAATGGCACATATTGAGGGTTTATGTCTTTTCATCCACTTAGCCAGTCTCTGTCTCTTAATTGGTGAGTTAAGGCCATTTACATTAATAGTAATTATTGAGAAGTGTCTATTGTTATGAACCCAGTCGTTACATGTTGCTGGGTTTTGATTCATGGTTGCTTTATTGCTTTCTTGGTTTCCACAGATGTTAACTCTTCAATACTTTCATCTTCTATGTAGGGTTGTCTTATCTCACTTGAATGTGGTAACTGATTGAAGATCCTCTGTAAAGCTGGTTTGGTAGTTGCAAATTGTTTGAATGTGTCAATATCATGGAATGTCTTATACACCTCATCTATTTTCAAAGATAACTTTGCTGTGCATTGTATTCTTGGATGGAAGTTCTTTTTTAGAACATAAATTATATGTGTCCAGGCCTTTCGCATTTCCAATGTTGATATGGAGAAGTCTGCAGTTATGGCAGGGTCATCCAAAGTCAACCCTACTGGCACCTCTGCCTGTAGATCTGTCTTTATTTTTCTCTTGTGCAAATGTTCCCCAGTGATGAGGATTGCTTTAGTTTGGGATTTCACAGGTCTGCTGCTGGGAAAAAATTTACTTGCTCTCTTGTTGAAAGCAGGCAGGTTTAGGGGGAAGTGTTTCTGCGCAGCTTTTCTCCAGCAGGGGAAGATGGCAAAAAGTCAAGCTATCTCTTGAGCTGAACTGGGTTATAGGGTGCTATCAGAGATCTGCCTCCTGGGGTCCTCTGCTGGTGTTACATTAGCATAGAGGCAGTGCTGACTGTGCTGATCTTCCAAGTATTTTGCTGAGATCTCAGTTCATAGAGCACAGCCACAGTCCCTATGGTGGGAACAGATGGCTGTGTGAGCCAGATCTCAATGTTGGCCCCTCTGACCATTTGCATTTTCTGAATCCCATCATGCTCTTGCCAATCCCGTGCTACAGGGGGTGGGATGATATCGGTCTACCCCACGTGAATCTGAGGCCTGTGGCCATGTGGCAGTCACATGGGAAACTGCCCTGGCACAAAGTTCACTGCAGCATTCCCTGCAGTTCTATGGGCATGCCCTGACCACATACAGGCCCCAGTCCCCTCCATAGTCCCTAGCCGATCCCACACTGCAATGAGTGATATGATATTGGACCACCCCCAGTGAATCTGTGGTCCATGTGCCCATATGCCCATGTGCCCAAATGGAAATCATGCTTTGAAACTACCCTGCCACAATGGGAGGGAGATGGCTATGCTGAGGCCACTCTCTGGGCACATTCTGCTTGTGTGTGGACCCCAGCCCCCACCGTGGTCACTTGTCGTTGCCATGCCAGGGTGGGTGGGATGATATAGTTCCATTCCTGGTGGATCTGAGGCCTACACTCCTGCATGAGACTTGCAACATCGCTCTCTTGCAACCTACACGGGCAGTGCAGCATATAAATGGCTGCTGTGCCTAGAGCCTTAGGCAAACTCACCAGTTATTCTCTGTGGGAAGTGCTGTCTGTGCCCCATTGGCAGGATGTTGGCGAGTTGCCAGAGTTGTACTCCGTGGAGGATTTGAGCTCCAGATGTCCAAGTGGAGTCTTCCCTGGGTTCTATTCTCTCAGTGCTCTGTGATCCGGGCAATGGCATATCAATTGCTGTGGTTTGTCTAGTTCTTTTCCTCTTTGGATTGCAATCTCATTGTCCCCCTGGTTCTCTCTGCTGTCTGTGCAGTCCACCTGTGAAAGGAATTGTTGGTGAGTTTCCTATTGGCACAGCTATGTCCAGCTATTAATTTTCGCTTTCTACTTGACTGAATCTCCATATTTCTGCTAGCACACTCACTTTTACCTGCTATGCTAATACCTCCCTATTTAAACTTTGTCTGAAGTTGGTGCTATATACCTAACCTGCGGGCCCTTTCTCTTTTAATATGTATATATTACCCTACCTCTTATCTAACTTACTACTCTGTCTGATTAGTTAATGGGTGTTCTAAATTATTGTTTAAGCTCTCCTTTTACTCCTGGTCAGAAGGTGTGTGTTATTAGTCCACAATTTTTCCCTCTCTGCCGTAGTCCATGACTACAGCCTAGGATCCAGGGTTTCCCGAAGGCAGATGAGGAGTCGGCCATGGGTAACAGAAACACAGCAGCCTCTCTCCAGCAGAATTTGTTTTCTGTAGATGGCATCTGATTCTGCTTGATCTCAGGAGCTAAGCAGAGTCTACTTGGTTCGTCCTTGGATGGGAGACCACCTGGGAATACCAAGTGCTACAGGCTAGGGAGAAGGACCTGGCAATCCACTCCTGAAAACAATCAGACATTGAAAAAAACCCTATGAATTGCAGAGAAGCACTGACATAGTGTTGGGCATGGCACAGTGTCAGGGAGTGTTTCATCTGTTGTACATAGGGTCACTATGAGTCAGATCCGACTTGATGGCATCTAACAACAATAACTTTCAATATCCACATTTGTCAGAGCATAAAATTCCATTTTAGGTGTTCCTGTCCTTTTCTCTCATTTGTATACCTTATGCTTAATCTTTCAGCCATTGAAAACCCTATGAGGGTCGCTATGAGTTGGATACCGATTCAATGGCACCTAACAACAACAACAACATGCTTAATCTTATCATAGCACTTGGCATAAGATACTGATATCAGCAATCCAATGCAGCAATAATTATGCATAACAACCCCATACTCAGTAACTTCAAACCATTAGTACATTGATCCCATTCACTTTGTATCAGCTGCATATTCACTGACTCCAACTGGGCTTAACAAGCTCTGCTTCAAAGTGCAAGTGGACTGAGCTTAACTCCAAGAAATGGGTTAGATTTGGGTCTGTGCAGGCTTGATTTTTTCATCTCTGTCAATCATCATTAAGAATCTCTTATTTTATTCTACTTACAAGCTAACAAGTTACCTGCCACAGTTTCATAGGTGCTGGCAGAAGACATGAGATATCTTAGTGATTAAGGACCTTATATTCATTATTACTACTTTTATTATTTTATTGTGTTTGTGACACTCATAGTACAGCAGACAGCAAGAGATTCATGTTTTCCTTGGTTTGTTTTGCATCTTATCTTCCAAGGAGATTATTTGGAGACAGGCCCAGGTAGAGTCTATGCACCTAGTGTGTATGGGTGACATAGTTGAGGAATCCTAAACTTCAGAAACCATATCTTACAAGGGATTTCTAGTAAACCTGCCCAACCATTATCACAGATGGAGACACTATTTTTCTGATCAGGAATATGCCCCATGCCTCAATGGGAAATACAATCTCTAATTCCAAGGATGTTTTCTCTGCAAATATCCAGACAGTGATGTTCCAGAATAAACTTATCAATGGCTTTGCTCAGAAGAAATACAGAAATTTGAGAGACCCATAGAGAACTGTCCCTAAATACCCTAATTGGACGAATGTCTACTCAAGGTATGTTTTTCTTCTCATAGTGAATGATGGGAACATATCTGCTAACTTTCCATGGGGTAAAGTAAATCATATTACTAAATCCCAAACCAGTGTAGTAGGGAAGTGTATGCTACTCCACGTGAAAGAAAGATAAAAATGAACACTTGCTGAACACTCAAAAATACTAAAATTTATTAGCTTTTCTTTATGCTAATGCTAATTGCAGGTTAAGTCTATTTTTTCCACCACTGTATTTTTGATGCACTGTCAAATGATTTTAGTAGATATGAATAATGTAGTTTTATAGATTATTTAATAGTATTGTGTGTTTTTTACACACACAATATTTTGTTATTATTACTCCAAATAACATGGTAGTAAAAATATGATGCAAGAGTGTCGTTCCTTGAGCTAGACTATCAGTGGTCTAATCACAAGGTTGCTACATGCCTGGACAAGTAATCTCAGCTTTTCTGTGCTTCAATTACTTTTTTAGTGAAAGGGGGATAAATGTAATACTTATCTTGCATAGTTGTTATGAGCATCAATAGAGTTAATACCTAAAAAGCACTTAGAACAGTTGTGACACATTATCAATTGCCATGTATATTGGATATCATTGCCATGTATATTGTTAGGAGTACTGGGGTTTAGCTCAGTTGACAGAGTGCCACCACGAACACCCTGAGGCCCTGGGTTTGATCCCCAGCACTGAAAAATGGGAGAAGAACCTGGTAGCCCAGCCATTGAAACAATCAGCCATTGAAAACCCTATGAATAGCAGAGAAGCACTGACATAGTTCCTGGCATGGCGTGGTTTCAGGAAATGGATCAATCTTTTGTACACAGAGTCGCCATGAGTTGAACCTGACTCCATGGCACCAAACAAGAAAAACACATAGGAAGGAAAATTACATGTATTAATTCTAATTCCAATAATAATCAGTGATGTTTGTATTATGTCTATTATACATATAAAATTACTAACTACAGAATAATTTAGTAATTAACTAACATTGATATCTCCTACTACAAATAAATTATTATTTAAACTAAAATAGATCTGTTATATCTACACTAGGTATATTTTTAAGGATAAATTTTGAATCTTTATAAGATATCTAAATAGGTTTTCTGTATTTGTCTCTACCTAACAATTTCATAATATCAACAGTAATACCAAAAATGTAAAAGTAACCAAAAACAACCTCAGTTTTGAGGATTTAATTTGAATCTTTCTGGATAAGTGAAATATATATGTATATAGTCACTAACTGGGGCTGGGATTTAGCTTAGTTGGTAGAGGGCCGCTCTGCATTCTCTGAGGTTCTGAGTTTGATTCTCACCACCGCAAAACTGGGCAAAGGAAATGGCAATCCACTCCCAAGGCAATCCTGAAACAATCAGCCATTGAAAACCCTGTGAGGGTTGCTATTATTCAGACATGACTTGATGGCACCTAACAACAACAACGGTCACTAACTGATTTTTTTCCTTACAATTTGAACACTTACAGTTCTATACATGTTTTAAGATGGATTCTAATGTTGACAATGAGGTAAACATCAAATTAAAAATTTCATTGTATTGGACATAGTTTAGCTCTGATTTTCCAAATGATTGTGAAGACATGTCCCTCATGAGTAGGAGTGGCTGTCAAAATTTGAAAATAATGGCACTGAGTATGGGCTATTACTGAGTGACTCTTAGCTCTAAAATCTGTCAGTATTTTTTCCTACTCACCATGTAAATGGATTACAACTGTCCCTCTAAGATTGCTGTACTCTCTCCATGGACCATAATAAATCCTGATTTCTCACTCTACTTCTTCTGTGCACCTTTTTTAGTGCTAATCTACATTCATTGTTGTTGTTGTTGTTAGGTGCCGTCGAGTCGGTATCCAACTCATAGCGACCCTCTGTTCAACAAGGGAAACACTATTGTCAGTGCTTCTCTGCTGTTCATAGGGTTTTCAATGGCAGATTGATTTTTGGGAGGGGGTTGCCAGATCCTTCTTCCAAGCCTACAGCACCTGGTGTTCCTGAGCGGTCTCCCATCCAAGTACTAACCAGGCCCAACCCCGCTTAGCTTCCGAGATCTGGCAGGATCGGATGCCACAGGGCTACAGCTGCAGGCTCTACATTCATTAGGACTATTTATGTAACTCTCTCATAGTTTATTAGTGCCTTAAATGATGAGAAATCTCCCCTTGGAGGATTTTGTTGATCAGACCTGGAAGCAAAATCTATCCCTTCATTTTACATCTAAAACCATTTATAATGGAAATAGAGGTAAAATCTATAATAACTAACCATCTCTAACACAGAATTTTTTATATTTTTTCACTAAAATAATCAGAACCATGATAATGCACCAGTGCATTATTTTATTTTTTCTTTTTTTTCTTATTTTCCTTTTTTTATTTTATATTTAAATGTTGGTGGGGTACCAAGCAATAAATCATTTGTTATATATCCATTATGTAACTATTAAATCACTTTTGCTTACAGATTCATCATCTCACATATTTTATAAAACAGTATAAACTAAACAAGAAAAGAAAAGGGTAGGGATATATTATGTAGTAAAAACTGTATGCAATAGTGGGTTATAGTCTCATTGACTTTTTTCTTCCCCCCTTTATCATGTATTCACATAGTTGCATCCTATATTT
>VMDO01032451.1:0-18976 GCA_007922755.1 Pedetes capensis | reverse complement strand
ACAAAAAAGAACTTTAAATTTCTTGATAAAATTTCCCTATGCTAGTGTAGGATGCTTCTTATTTTAGGAAAAAAATAAGGTAACTAACTCTATGTAAAAAAAACAGAATAAGATATACATAAAAATAAAATAAGAATATTGAATATATTTAACTAGAAAGATACTTCATTGTATTTTATTTTCAGGTATTTTTTTAAATTAGCAAAAATGTTTTAAAATTGAAAGCAAACAAGCAAAATGAATAAAACAGACATTCCTTTTTGACCAGAAAGTATTATTGTAGAACTCAGTTGATGGTGTCAATTAATTTATCTCTTTGAAATAAATTCTTATATGCTAAATGACATAACACTGTGTTTCAACTTTGTGTTTTGTGACATTTAAGTTTGTCTTGAAATTTTACATATTAAGCCTATAATTATTACTGAGATAAGAATTCTGCAAAGTTATTAACAATAATTTTCATTTAAAAACCATTTAAAACATTGTGAACTGTACCTTAAAAACTTTACCAATGGAAGAAGAAACATTAGGCAATTTTACACAGTCTTGAAAACATTTTATTACTATTAGTTCATTATGGAGATAAGGCAAAAAAGTGGTTCGTTTTACTTAAGACTGAGAGAGAATGACAAAGAAAGATTAGGCTTTTATTAAAACCAAAATAAGAAATAAACTAATATTTTTAAATTTTCTTTTTCTTCAAATCTTTACATATTTCTTTTAATAATTTGGAATTTACTAAATAATATCCTATTTCTAGACCTAATCAGACCCTACTCAGAAGATCTGCTGAAATTGAATATTTGTATTTCAACTTTGTAAAAGCCATTCAAAGATGATAAAAATACTGAATTATTTATATGACTGGAAACCAAAAAAAAAAACCTTGCACCTTATATTAGTTGCTATTAATAGTAATTACTAGCAGAAAAGTAACTGAAGCTGGTTAAGCAAAAATGATAATTTATTGGTTTGCATTTTTGTAAAGTCCTTTGAAAAGGCCAAACATAGCAAATGCACGTGCGTGTGGTTCAATCCTGGGTATCAGGATTTAATCTCTGACATTTTATCACAATTTAGTCTTGACTTCTCTGCATTTGTTTTATTCTTAGGTATGTGCCTCGAAACAGGTGGCAAGAACAATTGCCACCAGCAGTTCTACTTTAATTATCCAGGTAGAAAAATAGCACCTTTACCCCAATAATTTCTTGTTGTTGTTGTTGTTAGGTGCCGTCCAGTCGAGTCTGACTCATAGCGACCCTATGTACAGTAGATGGAAACACTTGCCGATTCTGTGCCAGGCAAACCATCTTATTTAGGTTTAAGCCCATTGTTGCAGACACTGTGTCAATCCATCTGGTGGAGGGTTTTCCTCTTTTCCGTTGACCTGCCACTCTTCCAAACATGATGTCCTTCTCCAGGGATTGTTCTCTCCTGACTACATGTCCAAAATATGTAAGATGCAGTTTGGTCATTTTTGCTTCCAAGGAGCACTCTGGTTGTACCTCTTCTAGGACAGATCTGTTGGTTCTTAGAAGAACCCAAATTGGTTTAACTAGCCTGACATGGTTTATAAACTGAATCCCAGGCAAATTATCCATTGCAGAAGAAAATGGTCTCATTGGATAGTCTGAGGCATATACTCACTCACACATGAACTTAGGATGTCAAGTGAGTTCCAATAAAACCACACAGTTATTGAGTTAGGAAAACTGATTTTTCCAAGGAAAATCAAGATGTTTATTTCTGAATAAAGTAGAATGAAATCTGCATAGACCACACAATATATACTCACCATAGAACTCTATGTGGTCAGGATGGCCAAACGGTCTAAGGTGTTGCGTTCAGGTATACTCTCTCCTGGAGGCATGGGTTCAAATCCCACCCCCGACAACTATCTTTAGGGGCTAGGATTTAGCTCAGTTGGTAGAGCGCTGCACTGCAGTCTCTGAGGTCCCGAGTTCCATTCCTAGCACCGCAAAAATGGGAGAAGGACGTGGCAATCCACTCTCAAGGCAATCCCAAAACAGTCAGCCATTGAAAACCCTATGAGGGTCACTATGAGTCAGATACTGACTCAACGGCACCTACCAACAACAATAGAACTCTGAATAAATAGCTGATGTGAGACTTTTACATTTAGTCAGCTTATAAGAATTTTAGATCTTGAATGTTTTATGTGTATATTTGCCACAAGTACATAATACTCTTTTAATTGGGCTTTTGGGGATTCAAACTGGATTAAAATTTTCAGTTTTCTAGAATTTATTTCTTCTTCTGATTTTCTATGTGTGTATATTTCTTTAAGGAAATTATAGAATAGAAAATGAGGGTTAGGAAATAATGATTGGTAGGAATTATGGAGGTGGGGACATGATGTTCCTGGCTTGTAGAGTGCTCCTAAACCTCTACCAATGCACAAGACTCCCCCTTAAAACAAGGAATTATCTGGCCCAAATGTTAATAACACTCAAGTTAATAATCTCTATTTTGACTTACCTTGTTTATTCAGTCTTATGTAGAAAGCAACAGGGGTCCCTTTCCCCAAAGTTTCAGCAAAATCTATGCAGTACAATTGGGGACTTGGGAAGGGAGCAAGTAAGTTAAACCAGCTTGGACCGTGTGCCCACCTCAGAACAAATCAACAAGGCTGGTGCTGGAAAATGATAATTAGTGTGACCAGTACTGGTCATTTGTTGACCCCTGGGACTGTGGTATAGAGTCAAGTCCAGCTGACCTGTATGGGTTATAATTTTACTTGAACTGGCTGTAGAGGCAAAAAATGTTTATTTCACACTAAATTTAAAGGAGACCATTTTCTAGATTCTTTGCATATATTGCCATAATTGACAGGTGGAATTTAGCTAAAATGAATAGTATAGAAATACTAAAAGGACATAGATGAAGGGGAAAAATCGCAAAATTAGAAATATGGAAAATACGTAATTAGAAGGGTGAAAAGCATCAATAGGCTATATGTATGAAACTCTTCTGTTGGGGTTCAAGAAACATAATTAAATATAAAATTGTTTTCCAGTGCAATAAAAAACTCTTCACAAAGGTAGAAAATAAAGAAAATCATCGTTCTTTTCTTTCTTTCTTTTTTGCTTGTTTTTTTCAATTTTTGAATTTTTGAGATAGGGTCTTCCTGTGTGGACTACAGTTGAGGCTGGTTTAGAACTCACCTTTTAGCCCAGGTTGGCTTTGAACTTGTGCTCCTCCTGCCTCACCTCTCAAGTGCTGTGACTGCAGACTTGAATCATTATGCCTGGCCTTCATTTTAGCCTTAAGAGAACAACCACAAGAATAAACAAGAATAGGCATATGCCTAACCATTAAAGAGAATGTGATAGCCATCTGAGGCAATTCACTAAAGGATTTTGTAGGGAAAAATTGGGAGGAAATTGGCAAAAACTCCCAAACTGGGAAAATGACGTTTGTATATCTGGTTTGTAAGTTAGAAATCTAGCGAAAATGAAAGTAACTTGGTTGCACATTTGTACAAAACCCTTCCTGATTGGACAATTGGACTGAAAGCTGATTGGCTCAGGCCATTCCGTGGGCGAACTACATAAAGAGCTGCCCTGTGGCAGCTCGACCTTTTTTGGGACGGCCTTTTTGGCATCCCTTTCTGCGCCTTCTCGTCTGTTCCTGCCCAGACCACCGATGAGGAAGCACCTCTCCTGTTGCTCTCCCCCGGACCTTCGGTGAGGAAATAATGATCTCCCGTAGCAATCCTCAACAAGGAAAAGAACCTGCTCTCCGTCTGATCACCGAGGAAGCGGCAGCTGTCTCCTCCTGACCACCGAGATGACCAACACAGGTGTTTGCCCCTGGAAGGCAAAAGCGCCTGAGGCTTTTCCTTTCTCCCATTTCCTCCGGGGTCCGGAGGGCCACAGGAGTCTGCGCCTCTCACCTGAGGGTCCCAAGTGGACTGTGTTTAGTATCTGTGTGCACGGTGGCGCAGCCCGTCCAAACCTCCAGGCCGGACCGGGAGGCGCGTGCCCCACATATAGTTGGCGCCCGAACGTGGGGCCCAACATAGTTGGTGCCCGAACAGGGACCCAACAGGATTTCAAAGACAAAAAGAAATCTCACTCTTATACAGCCATGACCATACAATGCATTTTTCCCATATGTTCTCAAGGTAAGCATTTTACTGTTCTGTACCTGGCAGCACCATTACTCATACATAGTTTATTCTAAGTTCACTCAGAGTGATCACTCTGTTAGCTAATTGATATATATATATATATATATATATATATATACATACATATGTGTGTATACATATAAATGTATATATACACCTATGTACATATGTACATACATATATAAATATGTACATACATATATAAATATATATACACATATACACACACACACACATATGTTGTTGTTGTTAGGTGCCGTCAAGTCGGTATCCGACTCAGCGACCCTCATAGGGTTTTCAATGGCTGACTGTTTCCGGATTGCCTGGGGAGTGGATTGCCAGGTCCTTCTCCTATTTTTGCCGTGCTGGGAATTGAACTCGGGACCTCAGAGACTGCAGTGCAGCGTTCTACCAACTGAGCTAAATCTCAGCCCATACATACATACATACATACATATATATATATTATATATATACATATAATATATATATAATATATATATATATACACATATACACACATATGTATATGTATATGTATATGTGTGTATGTGTATATATATATGTATGTATACACACAAACACACACACACACACACACACACACATATATATGGAGAGAGAGAGGGGGTGGGGAGAAGAGAGAGAAAGTGTTATTGGGGCAACATGCAGAACAAGGTGAGTCCAGAACATGGGTTCAGGAATCTGGCAACAAAACCTCAGTCCTTGTATTCTGCATATATGCCTATAAAAGTATTTATACTCTACACAGAAGTTATACTAGAGAGTATAAAAAAAGGTTTATTAAAAGATAGTACACCTTTAAGGAATTACTTGGAAAACAGAGGCTCCTGGAGAATCTTAGGTAAATCTGGAAAGGAATTTGGAATGACCTGCATTCTCTGGGAGAACTGACATTAAGAAAATTTCTGTTCCCTGGAGAAGGTAAAGAAGTCCGAGAAAATAGAAGGCTTTTAGAGGGGAAAGTACCTTGACTGACAGAGAAGATGGTTGGCCTGGGGGAAGGAAAGGCATGCATATGGTTGCTGCAGAGAGAAAATAAGAGCAAGGAGTGGAGAAAAAAGAGGACAATAAGAGAGAGTGAGTGGAAGAAGAGAGGGGGTACAAGTTCCCTCTAGGTTTATTCAAAGTAGGGCACACCCAGTGTGAAGTTAGCCCTGGGCACCCAGGTCCAGGTGCCTAGTGTTACAGTAAGCTAGGGTCTTTGTTTTGTAAAGTGGCTTGACGGCCCATTACAAAATGTACTTCCAATGTCCTTGGAGATGCATATGGCTTCCTCTGTCATGACTGAATGGCAATAGTCCATTTGAACTCCCCTTTCCTTCATATTGTTTGCTCATGCCTAAACTTCCTACCTAACAAAAAGACTTACAATTGCTAGTTTTTTAAGTAAGGGCTTTAATAAAAGTGTGAGGTTTTTGAATCTTTCCTTAGTTCCACTGGGAGAGTTAAGCCTTTTATTTTAATTAGTTAGTATAGGCTTGTATAATTGCAAGTCTTTGTTATTTCAGACACAGTCTATCTTCTTCTTCCTCTCTCTCTCTCTCTCTCTCTCTTTCTCTCTCTCTTTGGTGAGAATCAAACCCAGGGCCTCTCATGCTAGCCAAATTCTCAGTTAATGACCTATATGTGCAGTCCATTTCTCTGTTCTTGAGAACACTCTTATTTTTAGGATCCTTCAAATTCATTATGATCAAATTGTGAATAGTTCTTGCTAAGATAATTGAAGATGAAACCTCAAGTTATTATGAGAAAGTAGATTCCTTAGGCACTAGGGTCCTAAGGTCTTAGTCTTTGGAAAAAGACCTTTCCCTAAAAGATCTTTACTCCCCATCCCTCCCAACATACATACCAGGGCTCTACAACATTGTGTACTAGAAAGCATTGGGCAAGGCAGAGATGAATTCAAGTCCTTATTCTTCTACCATATAGTTATATATTTTGAGTACATTGTCTCACATTTATTTTCACCCTTAGTTTTCTCAGGCATAAAAATGAAATGAAAATATCATATTAATAATTAGAAACAACATGGTAATGTTTTATACTTTACATGAATTTATTGCATTTCCTTAAATATAATGCCTGACAGCAGATAATAGATAGCAGATAATATATAATAATTGCTAATTTTGTATCTTCTAGAATGTCATTGGCCATGAAAGCTACAGTCTAGCACTCTTGCCTCTTAGGCTGAGGATTTCTCCTTTCTTGGGGCCTCCACTCAGGTGATACTGGTTCGAGTCCTTGGCTTGGTCACAAAAATGAATTTTAGGATGAGTTAGTAAGAGTGTGAAGCAGTTTGAAGTTTATTAGACAAAAGTAAGAGATAATACATACTACAGAGCAATGTGGGGACATATAGAGAGTGGCATGTTTGGGGCTTTGAAGTTATTATTGCTCAACAGGGTACTAGCAGGGCTATGGTATAGATTTATAGGTAGTGAGAGGTGTATTAGTCAAGTCCCTAGATAGGGATAGTCAAGGAAATTCTTACTACATGTAGTCACAAGGAAACTACCTAGACCTGTTAATTTTAATTCTAGTCCATCGTTTGGGTTTGTGAGATTCTCAGGGAAGCATAGGATTCTATTCAGGCAATTCTCACAGCAGCTTTCTTTCTTTTTTTCTTTTCTGCTTTTTTTTTTTTTTTTTTTTTTTTGAAAACATTTTCCTAGAATTCTCAGCAGATAAGACTCAGGCCAGATCCCAGGGTGAAAGTCCTTTCCTTCATATGTCCGTCCCAATTTTCCCTGTCTTTTATCCTGTTCATTCTTCCTTTTCCTATCTTTCTTTCTATTGTAATGTTTATGAGTACTCTTAATGAGGAATAAAATGTAAAATATTTAGACACCTTTATAATGAGAAAGATGTGGGGAATTATAATGCTATTGTTATTAATTTTGAAATTAATCATAGTCAATTAAATCTGTGTTAAGTTTTAATGGTAAAATTTATTAATTGGATCATTGGATTTAAGCAGTTCTCTGCCTTACCTAAGGTTTTGCTTCCCTTGCTTCACTTACCTTCAGTTAACTGTAGCCTGAAAATATTAAATGGAACATTCTAGAAGTTAGCAATTCATAACTATTAAATTACATGTCATTCTGAGTAATGTGATGAAATCTTGTGCTGTTCTGCTTTTTCTACCTGGATCATAAATCATCCTTTGATCTGGAGTATTTATGCTGTATATGCTACCCACCGTTAGTCCTTTCCTAGCTGTCAAGGTTATCAGATAGGTTGTCACAGTATGTCAGTGGCTGTGTACAAGTCAGACTTATTTTCCTTAAGAATGGCCCTCATAAAGCAAGAGTAGTAATGTTGACAATTAAATACACCGAAAAGAAGCTGTAACATCCTCTTGTTAAATGAAAAGATGGAAGTTCTTGATGTAATAATGAAAGGAAAAAGGCATATGTTTAGATTACTAAGATGTATGTGAAGCATAAATCTTCTGAAGTGCACAGTGTATTGCAGTCCAAGCTACTTGGGAGGCTGAGATGGGAGGATTATTTGGATGGAGGAGTTCAAGGCCAGCCTAGTCAACATAGAGAGACCCTGTTTCAATAAGCAGGCAGGCAAACAAAGCAACAAAACCAAACAAACCTTGTGTTTGTGAAATTGTAGAGAAGGAAGATGAAATTTGTTTTAGTTTTGCTGTTGTTCCTCAAAACTGCAAAAATTACAGACTAGTGCTTAGTGAAATGAAAAAGTCACAAAGTTTATGAATGTTTGGGTACACATATATGTGTACAGGAGAAAACGTAGGGTTTAGTACTGTCTGTGGTTTCAAGTGCCTACATCCATACCACTGTGGCGTCTGATCCCTTCAGATCTCAGAAGCTAAGTAGGGTTAAGCCTGGTTAGTTTTTGGATAGAAGACTACCTGGGAGCACCAAGTGCATAGGCTTGGGAGAAGGACCTGGCAACCCACTTCCCCCACCCCAAACAATCAGCCATTAAAAATCCTACGAATAGTAGAGAAGCACCGAAAATAGTGTTTCACTGGTTGTGTGTAGGGTCTCTATGAGTCCAACACCAATTTGATGGCACCTATCAACAACACATGGTTTCAAATATCCCCTGTGGGATGTTAGAATGTATCTTCACAGATAATGAGGGCTTCTGGGGTTAGATGGGAGAATGCTGCAACACACTTTCTGAGGATCTGAGTTCAATCCCCAGTACTGCAAAAACAAGAGAAGGCTGTGGCCGTCCACTCCCCAAAGAAGCAGTTTTTCTGCCTAGAAGACCCAAGACTTGTGAATGGCAATTTTATGTTAGAATTAATTAAATATAGGGAAGTATTAAGAAAGAAATCAATTTTATTATTGCTTTAGTAGTATTCAAGATAAATAAAAAGCAAAACAAAAACAAACCAACAGCAACAAAAACATGTTTAAGGTACAAGCAAAGCAGGTGTATCCACTTTTTTGAAAATTATTACTTAGTATTTTTAAAAACTCAAATTAATTGTAGGAAAAACAAAACATGTTGATTCTCCTTATACTTATTGTATAGTTTAGTATTGTGTCAAATTTGAATTACATAAAACACTGAATGTAATTTATTTTCCTTGTTTAAATCCTTTAAAATGCTAACCCAGGGTTTCTCAAGTTTTTGTTTGTTGTTTTTTGTTTTTATTTTTGCTTTGTGTGGCACTAGGGAGTTGACTCCAGGGTCTCTCTCATATATGCTTTTACAAGTTGTCTACCCTTGAGCTGCACTGCCAGGCCAGTTTTTGCTTTTTTTATTTTAAGGGAGAGTCTAAGTCATGCAGGCTGCCTGTGGCTTCAAACTTGTCATCCTCCTGCCTCAATCTTTCTCAAGTTTAAAAACATTAAAATTTGCCTTGAAACTCATTATTGGATATATTTCAAAATATTGATAACATATGCCTTGCTATAGAGGGAGTAAAGGCACAGTTTATGCCATTTTCCCCTTCATCTTCTTTTTAAAATATTTTAAACCCAGGAGTTCTTTCTATCATACTGATTATCTTTTCAGTTTTTATGATGACTGATGACCTGGGTCATTCTATTTGAAGTTTCTTGGTCAGCTATTAAAAGCTGATAATTTTTGGAGCCATCAGATGGTTAGAATCTAAATTAGAATGCCATTTTACCTTCCCAGTTCACTGCACCCACTGCACTCCCCGGAGTGTAGTATATTTGGTAGCTTCAGTCTGCTTCAAACACACTGAAAATAACTGGGAGACATACATAATACAAGTGCTGGAAATGTCCAGCATTCAACAATATTTATTGAAAGACATAAATGTCCTACAATGTTCCATAACAAATGTTAAACTCCAGCACCATACTCCTTGGAGAAGGTGCTACATATTTTCCAAATGCTTTTATTCTTATGTTGTCTTCCAAGAGCTCCAATGAAAAGTATCTACTCAAGGACCAAGCAGTGAAGTAAACAGTGTCATGACTTCAACTAGAAATTAAAGCATCATAAGTTTTTCTATAATATTTATGAAATATTTTATCACACTTTTCACCCCTAAAAGCAAGCTTAGAGCTATTGAGCCTAGCACAGAGATGAGACCACAGAAATCATGAACAAAAACATTTTATTAAGTTGGGCATAAATTTTACTTGTAGTTTTTAGTTGCGTATACCTTATAGCTAATATCTCATCATGGGCTCATGAGACAATTGTTTTATGTTATCTATAAGGCTAACTAGAATTCATTAGCATGAGGGAAATACCTAAGCTGCAATGAGCTAGCACATATTATAAGGGGACTACTTAAAAGCAACAAGGACAGTTCAATTACTTTCAAATCTGTAGTGATGTTTGCCTCGGTAAAGGAAAACCTCAGGAAGATTTATGCATGTAAACATCCATACATAAGCTAATAAAGAAATATACAAAATCTTGTTATGTACAGGTTAAAAATAGGGCGCTGATCTGTAGTCATCTTGCATTTTTTCACCTATCAATATAGCTCAAACTTTTGCCACCATATTAGATCTTATATGCTTCTTGCCTTTGATATCTTCTCTAGAAATCCACGTATAAATCATATTCACATTTTTATTTAATTAGCAATGCTATCTCAAAACGTTCCCAGTGATACCACTGGGAAGCATTAAAAACTTACATTATGTAATTGTAAGTACAAGTATTGGTTTTGATCTGTTTCTCATTGTCCCCTGATACCCAGTGGTTTAGGCAGCCCTCAGCTTTCACACTTCAGCTAGCCACCTATTTAAAATGCATCTCCAGAGTCTGTGTTGGAGCTTTGCTCCACAAGACTTTTCTTGACCATTTCACTCCTCTAAAGAGCCTCTTTTGGACACCTGCAGACCTACTGTTTTGGGTACTTAATTATTGTTGTTGTTGTTAGGTGTCATCTAGTCGGTATCCCACTCATAGCAACCCTACCTACAACAGGCAAAACACTATTGTCAGTGCTTCTCTGATGTTCATAGGGCTTTCAATGGCGGATTAATTTTTGGAGGTAGATTGGTGGGTCCCTCTCCCAAGCATACAGCACCTGGTGTTCCCAGGTGGTTGGTCTCCCATCCAAGTACTAACCAGGCCGACCTTGCTTAGTTTCCGAGTTCTGACAGGATGGGTGCCACAGGGTTATGGCTGCAGGTACTTAATCATAGATATTCTTTATTACTTGAAATTATTTGCTTTTGCATCTTTTACACAGAATATGCCACAGCTGGAAAAAACTTTTCAAAATACACAGTACTCATACTACAAAGCCTGCAATACTTCTTATCTGTGCAATTTAGGGTTTGGGGGGTGGGAAGAAGAAGAAGAAGAAGAAGAAGAAGAAGAAGAAGAAGAAGAAGGAGAAGAAGGAGAAGAAGGAGAAGAAGGAGAAGAAGGAGAAGAAGGAGAAGAAGGAGAAGAAGGAGAAGAAGGAGAAGAAGGAGAAGAAGGAGAAGAAGGAGAAGGAGAAGAAGAAGGAGGAGGAGGAGGAGGAGGAGAAGTAGAAGAAAAAGAAGAAGAAGAAGAAGAAGAAGAAGAAGAAGAAGAGAGAGAAAGAAAAAGAGAAATTTTCCAAGGCTATATAGAGAGAGTATGTAGTCTTGGGAAAGTTATTTATTCTATCTTTTCTGTCTTGAGGTCAGTTTTATCATATATAAAAAGGAATAGAATATTTCCCTCATAGAATTATGATGTATATTCAATATTAATAACTGAGACTGTAACAGCAATAGAGCCTTCTTCAATTTTGTCAAATAAATCAATGGAACAACAGAGATAGGGAAATCAATGGAGGAGACACAAGGGAGGAGAGAAGGATAATGGCAGGAAGGAAGAACAAATTAAATGTTGTAGGACAGCAATGCTGATCCAGGTCCTTTGTACCTCCTTGTATGGAAAGTTCTTGGCACTGGTGGCTACTCTCATGTTCACAAATACAGATTTAAATAACAAAAACAAACCTTAGCTCAGTAAGGCCTGGTGACACAAGCCTGCAATCCCAGCTACTCAGGAGGCAGAGGAAGGCGCATCACAAATTTGAGGCCAGAGGAAACCTGTGTAACGTAGACAGACCCTCTCTTAAAATAAATAAATAAATAAGTAGGTGGGGGTGCAGCCCAGTGGTAGAATGTTTGTAAAGTATGCCTGAGGCCCTGGGTTCAGCCCCTCAATACCACAAACAACAACAATAACAACAAAAACCTAACCTCTAGTTTAAAAACCTATGGAGAATGGGAAAGGGCAAGGGAAAAGGTTTGTCAGTAGGTAGATTACGTACACTTACCTAGAGGAATACATTCTGGTGTGCTGTGATACCATCGGGTGAATATGTTTAAAAAGAATGCATTGTATATTTCAAATAGATAGAAGAGAGAATTTTAAATGTACTCTGTGGCGTCTGATCCCATCAGATCTCAGAAACAAAGCAGGGTTGGCCCGGTTAGTACTTGGATGGGAGACGGCCTGGGAACATCAGGTGCTGTAGGTTTGGGAGAAGGACCCCACAACCCACTCCCAAAAATCAATCCACCACTGAAAACCCTGTGAATAGCAGAGAAGCATGGATAATAGTGCTTAGACTGTTGTAGGTAGGGTCACTATGAGTCGAATACCGACTATAGGGCACCTAACAACAAAAAACACCATAAAGAGGTGGTGAAAATTTAAACTGATATATATGCTAACTAACCTGATTTGATCTAACATATGCATGAGTCGAAACATCACATTTTGCCTCACAAATAAGTAAAATTAATATAAAAACCTGCTAATTAACATGGTGTGCAACTAAAGAGATAATTCAGTTGTAAGCCTGGACTATATAGGGATTTTCAAATCAGATTGAGGAGCTGACTCTAATTTAGTACATCAATACATTGCATTGGTCTTCCTATGTTACATGACAAGTAGGAAACATTTAAGATAAGTAGTTATTATTACCACAACTATTAGTATGGCTAATATACACAAGGGCTGGGATTTAGCTTAGTTGGTAGAGTGCTGTGCTGCAGTCTCTGAGGTCCTGAGCTCAATTCCCAGCACCGCCAAAATGTGAGAAGGACCTGGCAATCCACTCCCAAGGCAATCCCAAAACAGTCTGCCATTGAAAACCCTATGAGGGTCGCTGTGAGTCGGATACTGACTCAATGGCACCTAACAACAACAACAACAATATATACAAAGGGTTGTCAAATGTTTCTTTCATGTTGCTTTATGTTGGCTATTAAATACCATGTGACACTTCGCAGGATTAACGTTGAACCATGATTTATTTATTTGTTTGTTTGTTTGTTTATTAGTTTCTGTGGTTCTTGGAGGTTGAACCTAGGGCCTTGAACATATCTTTGCAAGTGCTCTACCACTGAGCTGTACTTCCAGCCCATTTATTACTTTTTCTTTTGAATCAGGTTCTCAGGAAGCTTTGCAGGCTGCCTCTAACCTGGAACTTGAGATCCTCCTGCCTCTGCCTCCTAAGTCCCTGGTATTATAGGCATGCTGCACTGCACTCAGCTCCATGATTAAGTCTAAAACCAATAATTGACTATATGTACAATATAATGTTATCAGAGAAAAGGGACATTTAAAAATGTTTCCACTTAGATGGGTGCCGTGGCTCATATCCATAATCTCAGAGACTCAGAAAGTAGAGGCAGGAAGATGACAGTTTCAAGACCAGAGGCAGCCTGCGTAACTTTGGGAGACCTTTCTTCAGATAAAAAATAAAAAGTGGGCTGGGAAAACATCTCAGTGTTAGAGCACTTGCAAAATATGTGCCAGGCCCTGGGTTCAACTCTCACGTACAGGGGAAAAAAAGAGAAAAAAAAAAAAAAAGAAAAAGAAAAGAGAAAAAAGAAAAGAAAAAAACACTACTATTGAGGTTTTCAATTTCATATTATCAGTTCCCATTACTTCATTAGAATTGTGTAGATTAGAATATGAAAAGTCTTTTTAAAAAGTAATATCCAAATATAAAGCTTAGCTCTTTTAGAATTATGTTGGGTTCTTTCTCTTTCTCTCTGCATTGTGGATGGAAATAAGGATGTGGGTGCCCCAACAGTGAACCCGATGGCGAGGCTGTGGCCAGAGAAGAGAGCTTCACACACAGGATAAAAGGACAAGGGTTTCTTCACAAAGGAGAGGGAAAGTGAATGAGGACTAGGGAGAGGGGAAAGGAAGTGGGAGAAGGAAAGCACTCAGCTGCTGTCTCTGCCTCTGGGGCAAAGACAACCATGTGTCATTACTCTTCTGGCTCGCAGGCTTCGCTGCCACTTCAGAGGCCCTGTGTTTGACTCTTGGAGTCTTGCCTCTCAGAGTATTTCCTCTCAAAGCTGTTGGTCCTTGATGGATAAGCGGTGTTGTAGAAGTTGGGATCTTGTACAGGTGGCAGGCAGGTCGAAGTAGGATGATGGCAGGTCAGAGGAAGGCTGAAGGGAAGGCTAGGCTAGGCAGACCGGTAAGTGGGCCTTGGGCTCTTAAGGAACCTAAAGCACCAGATAAGATTCTCGTGGGTGGTGGTCAGAAAGGCTGTTCAGCTATGAGCTCCAGAGTTTATATAGCTTGATGGCCAGCCAGTCAGGGGAACAGGGTTGGATCAGAAGTGACCAATTGGACACCAGGGAGGGTTTAGGTGCTATCATACCTCAGGTGCCATCTTGGCCTAGTGGATGGGAGGGGGGAAGAGTGAGATACCCAGATGTAGGGCAAAGGTGACCAGTTGCTGTCTTGCCCCATTCAATGGAAGCAAATGACCTGGATGAAGGGTAAAGGTCACTCTCCTTGGAGGAGAGAGGTCGGTCCTCCAAGTGGGCTAGATGGGCTCCTGGGACTGGGCATGTTTGGGGTATTCTCAATCCCCTTGGGAATCCCAACATAATTACAAAAGAATTTTATTTACAATTATTTTGTATTTATAGAGATTTGTATTTCAATATCAGTAATATTTGAGTATGGTTAAAAAAATCATCTAGCAATAATTTTTTAAAAAAGGTCTTGGTAAGGACAAATATCACTGCCACCATTTTAAAAGCAAACTGGTGCTTAAATATTAAACAGAATTTCTTAAAAAAACAGAATGAGGAAGAAACTATTTCAGTTTATAGAACCATTATGGTTAACTGAGAAGTCTGTTGGGATCTAATTCACTCATATTTTTATTATTTTTAAGAAAACCTACAGTGCTCTGGTTTTCCAGCTGTCTGAATGCTTCTCAACATGCTGCTTTGGCATTGCAATTGGTATTTAACACTATCAAGTCTTTTGTGATTCATAAATGAGTCTTAAAGGACCTCCCTACACTTCTCTTTGCTTCCTGATTGCTCTTTTATTATACACTGGGAAGGAAATCAAATATTTGTTTTCCAGGGAACTTAAAAAGCCTGCAGGTATTATCACAAAAATGAAAAGACTAAATATAAAAGCAATTTCTTCTAAATGGGAATAGAGTTGTGCTGTGATAGCTTTGAATTTTGATAGCATGTTGTTTGATTTTGCAATCTACTTTAGTACTTTAGTACTCCTGGTAAAAACAAATTAAAAAAGAAAAAGCAAAGAAGCCCCCAGCATCAACAACAAAGAAGTATTTTTTGGTGATGATTACTATTGTTATTTTTTAGTTTTAGAGAAAACAACTGAAAAATAGAAAAATAAATCCATTTACAATTTCCTTTTTTTTTTTTTTTTTTTTTTTTTTTTTTTTTTTTTTTTTTTTTTTTTTTTTTTTTTTTTTTTTTTTTGCTATACTAGAGCATTGAATCCAGGGCCTCACACATCCTACATCCTAGGCAAGCACAACATCACACCCAGCCCTCTTTTTATTTTTTATTTTGGGACAGGGTCTTGCTATGTTGCACAAGCTCCCTCCAGCCTAGAACTCAAGATTCTCCTGTCTCACTTCCTGAGTAGCTATCATTACAGGCATGTGCTATGCTATTCAGCCACAATTGACAACTGCTCATGTGTTTATTACCTTTGTTTCAAATATATCTTCTAATGTAAAAGTTATGAAATATTACAGATGATATTGTGGGCCCCTACTCTTCATAAATTTACTCAATTTGCTAAAATTTCAAATCAATCATAAAAATTAAATTACATTTCCCACATCACTATTCAGATGTAACCACTGCCTTAAGTTTGATACTGCCCTGTTCTGTTCTGTATGAATTGTACAGTAGTACATTGTAATAGGAATCTATCACATGTACTGAACAGTATTCTACTGGTACACATGAAGTTATTTTCAAGATTATGCTATGACTATTGATGCTGCCATGAAGATCTCTGTCCTGTCTCCTGAGGATTTATGGCCGACCTTCTTTAAGGGACATTCTGAGAATGGAATTGCCACTCATTTCAAGTATACTTTCAGTTTGGCTAGATATTGAAATCTTGCATAGATTGTTTTATTGATTTGGATTTCCTCAAGTAGTTTGTGTTTCTATTTTTACAAATATCACTAAAACTTGAGATTCTCATTCAAATTTAGTCTGATGACAAATGGAATCATATTACTTTAATTTTCAGTTCTCAGCTGGCTTGTTCCTCCCTACTCTACATTAATAGATTTTATTTGCCCTTATTTGAAGTGTGCATTTATTTCACATTTTTTTGTGGTACTTGAGGGTTAAACACAGGGCCTTGCATATACATTGCAAGTGCTGTGCTACTGAGTTGCACCCCCAGCCCACATTTTATTTTTTTATTTTGAGTCAGAGACTCACGAACTTACACAGACTGCTTCTGGCCTCGAACTTTTGATCCTTTTGATCCTCCTGCCTCAGCCTGCTGAGTCAGTGGGATTAGAGGCATGAGCCACCACACCTGGCCATTTTTTTAATAAAGCCTAGTAATGCCATGTTTTCTTTCTTTTTTTTTTTCTTTGCTTTTTTCTTTTATTATTGCAGAATGAGGGATCAAATTCAGAGCTTTGCACATACAGTTCCATCTCTGAACTGCATCCTCAGGCCTGTTATATGTTCTGAATGTTCATAAATGCAAATATTTTTCCCTGTCAGGACCTTCTCTTTTAATTTCATGGTGTGTGTGTGTGTGTGTGTGTGTGTGTGTGTGTGTGTGTGTTGATATAGAAGTTTTAAAGTTTGGGCGTAGCAAACATATTTGTTTTTTACTTTATATCTTGCGATATTTTTGTCCCTTATGTTGTTGTTGTTGTTGTTGTTAGGTGCCGTCGAGTCGGTATCCGACTCATAGCGACCCTCACAGGGTTTTCAATGGCTGTTTCGGGATTGCCTTGGGAGTGGATTGCCAGGCCCTTCTCCCATTTTTGCGGTGCTGGGAATTGAACTCCGGTCCTCAGAGACTGCAGCGCAGCGCTCTACCAACTGAGCTAAATCCCAGCCCCTTTGTCCCTTATAGGGGAAGTTATTCTTAAATGTAGCTCAAAAAGATACTTTATTATTTAAGAGTCTTGCAGATTTAGTACTTTCATCTACCTGCAAAGTGTTTATTAAATAAGAACACACTGGCTGGATTTCAAGTTAAGTAAAAATCTGAATTCCTTCCATATCCTTCACAAAGCTAAGCCAATAAATACTTAAAGCTACAAGATATTTGCCAATAATCTTCCTTTCTCTGAAAAAACAACTTGGAAAGCAATTGATTTTTGCTTTTAAAGAAAAAATCACATGGTTATTATTTCAGATATTAGAGGCCTTAGGGATTAATAAAAGTACATGACATTTTTAAAGGACTAATATTAATATAGCCATGCCACTGTGGCATCTGATGCCATCAGATCTCAGAAGCTAAATAAGGTCGGGCCTGGTTAGTACTTGGATGAGAGACTGCCTGGGAAGACCAGGTGCTTAGGCTTGTGGGAAGGACACAATAACCCACTCCCAAAAAACAATCAGCCATTGAAAACCCTATGAATAGCAGAGAAGCACTGACAATAGTGTTTCACCTGTTGTACCTGTTGTATGTAGGGTTGCTATGAGTCAGATACCAACTGGATGGCACCTAACAACAAAAACAATGTAAATATATAGTATGGATTTTTGCTTGTTTTGAGAAAGGTTGTCACTGTGTAGGTCAAGCTTGCCTCAAAGTTGCAGTTTTCCTGCCTCATCCTCCCAAGGGCTGGGATTACTGCCAGCACACCTGGTTTAGTGTATTTTTAACTCAGCATTGTTTTTTATTCTGAAAGTAGATTTATAGGCTGGTCAACATGGCACCTATCTATAGGTTGAGGCCGGAAGCAGCCTTCCTAATTTAGTGAGAGTGTCTGGGAGTGCAGCTCAATGATAGTTGTTGTTGTGAGGTGCTGTTGAGTTAGCGACCCTATGTACAACAGAATGAAACATTCTCTGACATTGTGCTATCCCTTGCACTATGTCAACTCTTCTCTGCTATTCATAGGGTTTTCAATGGCAGATTGTTTCGGGAGTGGTTTGCCAGGTCCTTCACCCATTTTTGCAGTGCTGGGGATAGAACCTAGGGTCTCAGAGGGTGCAGAGCGGCACTCTACCAACTGAAATAGATCCAGCCCTACTCAGTGATAGAGTATTTGCAAAGTATGCACAAGGGCCTGGTTTCATCCCCCTGAAAAAAATAAAAATAAAATAAAAGTAGATTTACAAAACAGCAAGCTGTCAAACTTGAACAAATTGCCAAAGAGCTCAGAGACAAGGGTATTGAGACACTTAATCCTGAAACAGGATATCAACAACCAACGTAATTCTGATTTGTACTATATTAGATTTTTATTCATTGGAAATTTTCTAACAGTAAATACTCAAAAGCCATTTATTGAATATCTATTCCGAGAAAGGTGCTGTATGACTCTTGCATTAACAATAGATCTTAAAAAGGGACAATCTGGAGAGAGAAGGGAAAAAGTGGGAGGGGGAGAAAGAAATAAGGGGAGCAATAAGTAAGTGAAAAAGAACAAAATATAAGATATAATTATATGAAAATGCCATAATAAATACCCATAATAAAATCCATTATATTGTATGCTAATTAAAATAGAATGTAGAAAATAACCAAATATAATGACTATATTTTATTGAAAAACAAATAAAACATATTAAATTAAATTTTTATTTTAATACTAGTGCAATAAAGAATTTTTCTCCATGTAATTCCATAGTGACAGTGAGGTTTTATTTAGAAACATTTAATTGTTTCTTAAATTAAAAAAAAAATTAAAATCTCCACCCTACTCTACTTTCTATGCTGTATTCTCTGGAATTTTAAAAGAAATTAATTTCTTATAATAATCTCTTGGTAATTTGCTACTAAATGTAATATTATAGCAAGAATCAGAATTTTAAGGATGATCTTATTTTATGTTTACCTTATTCATCTAATTGTTTC